>JAHZND010005188.1:0-17448 GCA_027744115.1 Acrocyrtus sp. NNG-2020 | reverse complement strand
ACCCCTACTCTATTTGCAAATGGCATTCCAGTGGTAATTACTCAATTATATTTATTTTGCTAAACGTTATAATTAACTTTGCAAATAAATTTGTTCGTTAAATACTTAACACATTGCTTTATACGTATGCAGAAATGAAGCTGGTGAAGAGGGCAGTGATAGTTGATAGTATTGTACTAATGACGATAATTCATGATAATTTTTATCTCCGGACTGCTTGCCCCCAGCTACTAGCTACACGTGCAGTAGGACAGTAGGAGCTAAAATCTGGCCTATGTTGTCTTTATTTTGTACATAGCAAAATCCATTCTGTGCAAATTGGTAATTATCATGCCATTAAAAGCGCTCATTACAAATGTACAGAAAATTAATATCTAAATTAAAATGACCTCCAGCATTCTCTGTATCCTGCTCCAGTTAAAACTGAAATGAGATTGAAGCTCATCTCCTGTACTAGTGTCCAAATACGCGATTCTATCTGTATCTGTAAAAACATTTCACTTTACGTTCAACTTCCGAGTGGATAGCGCCAGGCGCCAGTATACTGTCTTTTAAAATCAACGTTGATCATTACGACAGTGCGTGGAAGCAATAAAATAAAAGCAGCTTTTAATCCTTAACATTTTGGTTTCGGTTGAATGTTGGAGGGGAAATACATACATTTTTGCTTTCAATTTCCACTTGAAAAAGTCTAATCAACCACTCTTGTGACAGTGTGACAGCACTTCCATTCCGCGGAATGGAAAGATGTAATCAATACAGTTTATGAAGTCATATAAAATAGCGTAAAGTGCTCGAGCCATCACATTTCCGCTATCGCCAATGATTATAGCGAAACTAGGGAGTGGAAGGTGACTTTTCGTGTCAGTGAATGGGAAATATCCATATTGCAGTGTGAAAGGTGTGGGAGCTTACCATTGAATTGTCAGCAACTCGGAGTCCATGAGTCTGGCCCGTTATTTGTTTCAATTGAGTGGTGACATGGTGCAGTGACAGGAGTGATGAAAGGAGTTATTATGATACGCTGCTGCTATTCAAAGCACGGAACGAAAAAAAAATTGCTTATGAGTCAGTGTGATACTATATTTTGTTCCTTTATTCGCCTGTATTTCCGACGGGCTGTACACGCCAGTTTTTTGGGGTTGAGGTTGTCAGGAATATGATTTATAATTTAAAATGCAAACTTTTTTCCTATTTGTGAGCAGTGCCACTCACCGTATTTTTGAATAGACGTTTCCTTCGGGCAAACTCCAAAAAAGGAGATATAAGCTATCCCTTGGTCGCATTATTTTTAAACAGGAATTCTGTAGAGATTCCATGTATAGCCTACAGCAGTAGAAAAAAATAATAGACCAAGTTGCAAAACTGTTCCCAGATATCAAGGGAAGTAGATAATGACAACGCTGATTACAGCCATCATGGAAGGTCTGCTACAATTCAGCACAGGCAGTGTCATCATCACAGTAAAAATACTGTGGAAAAAAGATAATGGTGATGGGGGAGAGAGAATAACACTGAAAAATGTAGACTGCTGCAGTCAAGTAATTGAGCTTCCAGGGGAAAAATGCAGACATGTCGTTGTAAATTTTCCTTTCTCAAATATATTTCTTTTACAACTTCCACTCCCATTTCGCTCCCCTTGGCCGTTATCAAGGTTTTTGTGTTTTATGTACAGCTAGCAACTTGTACATGCACAGACTTTTCCCTTTCAGTCAGTGTCATTCGCTGAAAAAATACTTGTGCGATTTTTATATTGACTACATGGCTCATTAAATCTTTAGCTAATTTTCGCCCAGTTTCTGGCTCATATCACACAAAAAATAGAACTGACAATTTTATTAGCACGACCTACCTAAAAACTTACCACCATCATGCTATAATCATCCTCACAGGGTGGAGTAAACCAGCTCACACAATGACATATGAATGCGGGTGGGTATAGTGTTTTTAGAACAGCGTAATAAATTCACGACTTGCGAAGGACCAGAGCAATGTTAATAATTTAAAGGCTGAAATGAATTTTCTAAAAGAGTGAAGGGAAGGAATGTAGTAGGCAATGCACGTTATAAAACTTCCTCTTTACAAAAATATTTTACTTTACACTTGGGGAACCATCCTCTATAATGATGGCGGTCATGAGTTTGCTCTGATGTTCGTGTTGAATAGAAAGACATAAAATTTAAGCACACCAAGTCAGTTAAACACGTATGTTGGGAAGGATAGAAAAAAATTTGCAGTTTCTTGCAGACCGTCATTTGCACATGTATATATAGGAAATAGGTAGATAAACAAAGTTCAATAGAACCAAATTCAGGCTACAATCTAAAGGACGGAGGGACGTGCGTCTACAAGTGTAATTATAAGGCTAATTTTCTCTTCTTCATGTAGCTAGCTTTTGGTTGGCTGACTACTAGAGCGGGGAATCACTTTAAGTTAATGAAAATTTAGTCTGCTGGTCATAATAAAATGTTTTCCGTATTTAAGAAAATAAATTAGCAGAATGGAGCAGGGAGCGGGCGAGAACAGGGCGTTTTATGTCATGCATTCTCACACAAGTGCATAAGATTTTTCATGCGGGTGTAGTAAAAATATATTTTAGTTAGGGAACTAAATGCGGTGGTATGATAGTGGCGATGGTAATGTGTAATGGAGCGAAACACGAAGGATAGCGACAGCCATCGCATTATATGAATATGAAATGGGAGGATTTATTTTCCTTTTTTTACAAGCACCAGTTGAGCGTAGGTATTTCTCGTCGAAGATTTTCAGATTTTCTCCATTAATATGACTACCCATTTTTTTATCAAAATCGAAGGATTATCTGCTAAGCCGGAAAAAGCTCTCTTTTGTGTTCAAGAAGAGGTACGAGATTCAAAAGAGTTTGATTAGAAATCTATCAAAGAGTTTCTCGTAAGCAATTTCCAATCTTCTCGAGTTGATCTTATTTTTCCTTTCTTCTTGTCAGCAGGAGAAAGGAGGATGTAAGTGAAGAGTGAAAAAGTTTTTGGTGTACATAACTTTGGCTGATATTATTATGAAACACCTGTCGTTGCCGGCATCCGCCTCCTCCTGGAAACAAAAGGGACTGGCAACTGGCTTCTTCCTTGTCAAACTTTTATGCACATAATATTTTGCAACTTTGGAAAAGATCCTTGGGTTCGAACATGATATTGCGTTGGAGAACTCATGCCAAATCCCCCGCATTTTCGTGCGTTCCAGCCTCTCCCTAGTTGTTTGTTTTGTACTTATTGCTAATGCGACTTATTCATACATCTTCAAGTATATCTTATCTAGACAGGAGGATTATACTCCACAATGAAATATTAAGTAGAAATTACTATTTGCTTTGAGAAAAGCAAATTGTCGTTACACATTATAAAAGCAAATATGCCAAGTGTACTGTTTTTCCAAAGAATTGTACAATCTTCTCCTTATAAATATTTCCCTGCACTGACTGGGATAGCGGAATATATGGAAGCATGCCTAAAACCCATCTTCTGTTTTACGAACTAACGTAATTCTCAGAGTTACTCTTTGCACAATTAAATGGCAGCGGCGTAAAATTGGTTTTCAATTGATCAACAAGACAGGGAGAACTTTTAGTTTTAATTAATTAGGACATGCCAGAGTTGGTGCGTAGAAGAGAGGAAATGGCCAGGGGAACTTAGCCTAAATAATAAATAACGCTGGAAGGAGGAATAAATTTTCAGTAGTGGGTTCAAGTGAAAGGGGAAGTAAGAGGAGCACAGGAATTTAGCGCGAATGACATTCTCATACACTGGAAACACACACGCTAAAGAGTAGAAGCTGGGAAAGTGCTAAAAGTTTATAGGGAAACGCAATGCCCCATTCTCGTCTAACAAAGCTTGCTTTTTTAAATAAGAACGCATCTCTTTCCTTTGCTACTGTGCTCCCTTCTAATAGGGACTTAAAAGGATATATTCATTTTCTCCTTTAGTCTTCCTATTTCCATCCTCAAGTGTCTTATTCCTTTACACTCAATTACTATCTGAGTCAAGTTTCGTTTTCCCCATTTTCAGTGGTGATGGGAGAAAAAGATCTCCATAGTCCAAAAACTAGCGTGTAGTTACATTCAACAATAATACACTTTTAATGCCAGCATTAGTAATGACCGGAGAGAAACGAAAACGTGAACATATCTCCTTCCTTCTTCATCGTTTCTCCCTTCATTCCCGTTCATTGCTCCTTCCCGTAAAAAGTGAACTTTTTTTTCTCCTCATTCTCTCGTGCAGCCAGAAGCAATACTAATAGCAATAGCAATATAAAGTTCTCCTCTTCTCCCATCAGCATCATCATGGAAATCAATGAATTTCGCCTGCGTCGCAAGCTCTCAGCTCAACTAGTTTTCTCAGTTCGTCGCCACATGCATTTAGACATTGAGAACACACACCACCACCTTCCTCCACAATGGAGGGAAAGTAGGGTACAGGAAGGGAAATGTACGGTACCTATATAAGCAGAGCCATAAGGAATAACAACTTTCGGTGAGCAGTGAGAGGAGAGCGAAAAGGAGAGAGAAAACGAGGGAAGTGCACTTTGTGTGTACTTAAGTTACATATGAGCAGGAGATGAGAGAAAAAGGGAGAGCCACACACTTGCATTCGAAAAGGCACCAGAGAGGAAAAAAGAGACAGGGAAAGTCTACGAAAATAAGATGGAGCAGTCTGCTATAAAGAAGGAATAACACTCGTATTTTAGGGAAAAGAGATGGAATTTTGAGTATACGAGTGAGTTTGGAGAGAAGGAGAGAATGAGCTGAAACTGGAAGTCTTTTCCTCTCTCTTTCTCCCTTTCCACATATTTTTATGCACAGAGCCATTTCATGTGCACACATGATGTCGGGAATGAGATGAGAGAAAAGGGCTCCGAGTTCCACCTTCAAACATTCAGTCAGTGCTCAGCATCTGCACGAACAAAATCAGGCAGGTTCACATGAACCAGAACCAGGCAGGGTAAAAACCCAGAAAATCAAAGGAATACGATACACGACACACGATATCGCATCCCATTTGTACCAGTACTGTTATTATGTGCACGAACCAGAGTAGAAAAATGGCAATAGTGGCCTGGCAGTGATTTTTATTTTTCTGCGAGAGAAAACACTTTCATCTGGTTCATGACAGGAGTGGAAAAACGCTGGTGATAAAGCAGTACCATTTGCAGTGTCCTCATCACCAAAAAGATCCTTTTTCATTATACCGTTATTATGCAGCTTTCACTTTCACTTTTGAAAGAAAAGCCAAGAAACTGTAGAAAGATTACGGAAGGCTGCTCCTGAACTACTTTCCCTAACAATGTGAACCTCGTCCCCGTTTCACGCTATCGCTACTACAATCAGCCAACCTTCAGCGAGAGTGGTCATACAAAGTCGAAATGACAGTTTTGGGAGTTGTAAGCAGTGAAGTTTTATCAGTTACTGCAATTACATGTCTTACATACTTATGCTGGTGCAAGAGCAGCAACAAAGCCATAACAGTTCTTTTGTGTTTTCCCCACTCAAAGTAAAAACAGTGTTGGCCCAGTGGGCTCCACACCACTCTCGTTTTTTTTATTCGTATACACCAGTAAACAGAGCATAAAGTGCACACACGTGAGCAAAAATACTGAACATACTGAACAACAATAGCGGCAACGGTCCCGCTGTAACGATCTCCCCCAATTATATATAATGCAGCTGAATGAAGCTGATTGTGAGTGAAAGGAGTGTGAAAAAAAAACTTGCACACAAAAAATTTTGCATTGACAGTATACGCGTACCTTTCTCCTCTGATTATTGTCATTATCATCAGCATAGTTATTATCGCTCTTATTACGGTTAGGGGGATAAACCATAACCGAAAAAAATAAGTATAGCGACTAGCGAGTCATAGTTGTCATTTTTTTCTGAGCCGGCTTTGCCCATTCTCCTCGCACTGTAGTCAAGTCTGCCCGACTGCCTCGCAGAGAGAAGGAAGAGAAAAGAGTATCGAGAAGAAGAACACGACGGGAAGAGCAAACAGTTGTCTTTCTTTATATAATTTGGCTTGTTTGTGTTTTCTCCTAGTGATTATACGCCAGTGAATGAGGTTGCTTTTGTGGTGGGAGCGAGGCTAGTGAGCTTCAGAGAGAGTGGATGAGTGAATGGGCTTGGAGTGGAGATGTTGGCTTTTTTCTCTTTCTGGTAAGCTTCTGTAATGACATTGCATTGTGAGCTCATTGGTTTCCCAGTTTTTCCCCCAGCTTCTCTTGTTGCACTCTGTGTTCACCCGATTGGAAAATGACGTAGTAGATGGAAGAACGGCAAACAAATAGCCAAGTCTTTTTTTCTCAGCTTTCTTTACGCTTTTCGCTTTCACGTATTCCATTCTCTGTAGCTTCTGTAGTTTTTTCTGATGATGGAACTAGTTCGGGTAGTGTAATATGCTACTTCTTTTATTTTCTGTCTTTGAAACATGAGCCCTCCTCCTTCCACTTCCTAGTTCTGTAAGTGCCAGGCATAACGTTTGAATTAAGGGGACAGATATTGCTCCGGATTTGCCATTTGCAGATCTACTAATGCACATCACTGCCCCACTAGCTCTTCGCTAGGCTAAATGGGAAATACGAGTAGATTTATTTTTAGCATTTTTCCTCCCTACCCGAGTGTATTTGAATGGTCACAATTGACATGACTCATGAGCGTCTCAGATTAATAACAGAAAAAGTCAAAAATAGTTCCTGCTAGTAAGTTTTCCTACGTGCCCTATTCAGCTCCTTAGATTTAAGGAAGCGTCTCCGGCTCCATTCTTAAATATGTATATATATTTTTTCCCGAGCAGCTATGTTTACCACACACGTTGGAAATGCACATAAAAACTGTATGGTATTCCATCGCATTATTAGCGCTATTACTGGAACCGTGCTGTTCCTTATTACAGGGCAAATAACAGCCGCTCTTCCAACTTATTTCTGGAAGGGTACGTAAAACATTCCAATCCGAAAAGAGAATTGCTACTGAAATGGAAGCTACATATAAGCACGTCTTATATGGTCATCTGTCCCACCATGACAGAAACATGTATAAAGACAAATGTGACAATAAAAGAAAAAAAGTACAGACATAAAAACGTGTGCATTATGTATGACATGAAGCTCCTTTAAAATTCCCGTCGCTTTCTCCTACTTTGCTGGACACAGCTATTACTATAAACGTAAGGCGAAACGATGCTTTGTTGAGGAATCCAAGAATGAGACGCTGGAGCAGTTCTAAAGATCTATTTAAACAAATGTGGGTTTGTGTCCGTTCAGCGAATATAAAATGAATTAGAGAGCAGAGCAGATAAAGTGCACGTTCTCTCCTACAGAATGTAATCTTTTCCGCCTCTCTTTATCCCCGTTTCACTTTCGCCCCTGTTCAGTTCATTCTATAAAATGAGTCGCTGTTAGCCTTTAAATGTGATAAGAAGCAGTACAATCACATAAAGTCTGGGATTGAGGTAATTTCGCTTTTTTCTACTTTGTAATTTCACTTGTAAAGCTGAGAAGCGGCGCTGTCCATTTATTATCTGGAATCAGAACTTCCCATTGCAAGCCTCTTTTCTGTACGATGGCAGAGTGGCATTTGTAATTTTGGAGATGTAAAATGTATTACTCACGCCTCCGATTTGACTTTGACGTAGAGTGGTACATAAACCTAGAATTGAAAGTCAAAGGAGAAACGGATAGACGAGAACGAGACACGATAAAAACAAAGTTGGATTGAAATGATTGATGAAAATGAACAGAGGCACACGCTTGCGTGTTTATGGAAATTTAAAAGAAAAAAAAATTCTAGCGGGTTGGCTCCCACTCCCAACCCCATAAATACTAAACTAGCTTATCGCCACCAGCAGTCATAAATATTTATGGTTTCAATCACTGCAAGTAAATGCTCCTTTGAAGGAGTTCTTAAGAAGTTTTTAATATTAGATGGACTGTTTCACTGTTTCGTTTAGCTTTCATTGAAAATAAGCTTCTTCCTTTTCCTTTTTTCTCATTTGTCTTCTGATCGTATCAGGGAGAGAGCTTTTTGAGTCTGTTTTCTGATGAATATCGGTCAGCGCGCAGCGCACTTCTTGTCAAATTAGGTTTCAAGCTTTAGAAAGAGATCTCTTTTTTTTGGAAAAAGGCAAGTGTTGTGGTTGAGCGCTCCAGTTCCCACATGCCAAGTACTATTTCTACTGTACCATTACTCATGCGAAACGAGCAGTTTATTTGAAGGCTGAAACCATTTCTAGCAATCAGATAGAGAAGAAAAAAGTGGAGCAGCTTCAGGAAGGAAGATGTGCACCAAGCTGACTGCAATATTTTTAGAGCTATCATAATAATGAAAATAAAAATATGTAGTGTAAACAACTAACCCCCTCAATTCAAAAGTATATAAAAGCACACTTCCCGTCGGACAATTTCAGGCATTTATTTACGATGACGATCAGGAGTTTATGCATGCGTTGACTAGATAAACTTTTATGCTCAGGATATGTATTCAGCGCAAGTAGCTCTGGATTTTCAGCAGATTCACTTGAAAAGGAGTCGGAAAGGATTCCTCGCCACAGAAATGTGAAAGGATGAGATAAGGCATGATTTATTTAACTTTTTGTATGAGCATTCAAAGAAAAAGCAAAAATTTACATTCTCCTTTCCCCTCTCTTCCCTTGTCATCTGTTTGACTGAGCTGTTTTATTTTTTCCTTCTCAATTTATCCCGTGCTTTCTCGTCTTGCTGATTTTTCAGCTTCCTAAGCAAACTCAGTTACTCTCCAGTCTCCAACTGAATTCACAATTTTACATCATTATCATCGATTCACTTTTTCCAGTTGGGAAGGAACATACTTTACATGTAAGCAAAAGTATAAAAAAGTCAGTTTAGCTGACATCTCCTTTACGTTCTGCAAGGAAAAGGAATGTTCCGGAAGAACATTGCAGAATTATGTCTTCCTTCTTTCAAACTTATGCATTTAAATGCTCCACTCAAAAAACATAGGAGGAGAAGTGATCGGAGTAGGAAAGTAGAGCGTGTGCATTTTTCCCGCTGATATGAAAAAAAACGTAAATCCGGTTCAATAGGAAGTAAATAGATCAAACAGGCACATTTCAGAACGATCTGTAAAAATTGCTTGACATCAGCATTTTTATGAAAGAGCTTTTCGCCAGCATGCCCATCCGATTACGAGTATAACCATTTCAGTGGAAATGATAAGTCAAAGATCACGTGTTTCGGGAGTTGACAGATATTAGAGTCATCTGCTGCCTAATGGATTTACTCTGGAGTTGGTGAAGTTTGATGAACTGCTGATAAACATGAACATTCTTTGAAAACTCTTTGCAGACAGCAAATAAACGGCTCACTGGAATTAGTTATACTTACACTTTTAAACAGTTATTTTTACCAATTAGGTAAAAGCCTAAAGTGGAAAAGTTTTTGAACAGTTATTAGGGTGAACGAACGCGGTTAAGCTGACTGAAAAGCAGGGAGGTGAAAGTAATGCCTTTCTCGCCTTTCATGCTAGCTCAAAACCACACCAAACCAAGTAATGAACGGATTTAATATGGGAACGAGAAAGTTCTTTCTCTTGCGCTTATTACAAGTATTACAACACGGCTGCAGTTAAGAACATACAGCTCTGTTTTTCAGCTCTACTATGGCTATGACATTCCATCTGGCGTTGTTTCGCAAGGCGGAGCTGTAGGAATCCAGTTTGAAAGAAGGAAACATGAATCCACAGGTTCTTTTGACACCTTCCGTTGAAGTAGGGTGTAGTGTGTACTAGATCCTATTATTTTCTTGAGCAATTGTTCCAACTACGAACCTCTGCCACCATTAAAATTTTTATGCGGTGCAACTCCCATGAGTGCCATTTTTCCTGTTGCTTGTTTTCGCGAAGTGAAGTTGGGCTATGTCTCAGTCTTAGCTACATTAGGATGGAGTAATGTAGGCCTGGGGTGTTGTGATATGGATACTTATAGCAATACTACATACTTGCTTGTTTTGCTACGCTGCTCTCCTAGTAAAAGTGAGCAAGCATTTTAGCTCTTGTTTTGGGTGTAGCAAGGTACAGCTGTCCTGGAGAAGGACATGATATTATTAAATTGCCTCTGAAAATTAAATATGTGCCTAAAGCGTATACATAGAAGCTTTAGTTTTGAAAGTATCACTTCTACTTTTTACTCCATTTCTGGAAACCCGACAGACTAATTCACGTCTGCATAACTATGAGTTATGGGCGGATGCAGTCATCTTCCAATAAAACAAGGGATATGTGAGCACACCACGCCATTACAAGTACAGCGCCCTTCTCACTTGAAATAGGCCACTAAACTGTCCTCTACGCTTGCTTGCGGCTTCCCTCTAAATAAATTTATTTTAGACAGCACTTAAGAAACAGCACCCTTGGACTGCTAAAACTCGTTTTCTGCATGACGTCTTAAAATTTTCGCGACAAACTTTTTGCCATTATATTTAATATCATTGTTTGAAATGCAGGCATGCATGTCTGTGAGAAGGGAGCGGACACTATTTTTTTGGCAACAGAAGTTCATGCCATCCTCTTCAGGCTACATGCATAAAGTACAGTGTGCTAATCGAAACCTGCGGCAAGTATAAGGAAATAGCATTCCTATCCCTACAAAAACTCTCCGTATTTTTTGCGATTCTCACAGTATCTCCGAGTAAAAGTGTAACAACCGTACCTACTGACTAGGGAGACAAACCAAGTAATGCGGAAGCATAAGTATAAGGACATCTAATAAAAGTTTTCCCGTTCCATGGGAAAAAAGTTTTCCTCTTCATGGAAGAGTCCATAACTTATGAACAGGAAATATATACACGGTTTATGTTGTTATTGTAGGGAAGAAGTCGAGGCAGGTATTATTTCGCTTGGGTACAGCGCGATCAATATTTTTGCATGATTAGGAACTCACTTTCAGCTTCCCCGTGGAGTAAATGAGCTATGCAAATATAAAAGGGAAGTAAGCTTTGAAACATTTTTTTTCGAAAACTCTTTCAAATGGAGTGCTAAAATTAAGTCAAGACGTCCTAAACTACTTCTGACTTTCATTGACAAAAGTTTTAATTAAAAACTGAGGAAAAGCTACACTCACGGCGCAAATAAATTTGTACAACAGAGAAGCGAAAAAGAGTTAGCACATTCAAGGTTCCTGAATTATTTACACGTTTCGGCTTGTGCGTGAGTGAGCTGCATTCAGGTGTTAATTTGCTGTACCGCCCCGATTTATTTGCACATTGCTATAATAAATTATAGTACTACAATTATACGGTTGGTGCTCTTGTAAAGTTCATTGTTTGTTGTTTTGCTGTAACAGCAGTGGTCCCTAATCAAAGGCAAGTTGCGTGTTACATAATCCTCAATAACATGACATGTGACTGCTTTGATTTAACGCTCTGTGAGTTGAGTAGGCAGACGAGGGCATTCTTCGAAATGAGATTATGTACATTTCCACAGAGCGTGTAAGCGATCACTAAAAAATGTATTTAAAAATTCGAAGTGAATTTTCTTGTCTTTTGTATTCGAAAATAACCATTTCTTTGGTTTGTGGAAGATTGCTTCTTGGTCTATTGCTTTTTTCTAATACAAATATTTTAATCTTGACTGTGAATTAAAATTTTCTATTGAAAATTGTATTACTTTATTTAAGAGATGGAAGATGGACTTATTGCAGTAAACTTCCTAAATTCTGCTGACTGAGTAAAGTAATTCTACACAAAAAGTTTTGAATAATGAGAACTGCATTACAAAAGTTCTTTTCTTAGAATGAACTGCTCTCGGCTACTTGACTTTAGTTTGCACTACTCAGGTTTCGAAAGCCTTCAAAGAGACTCGTTCTTTGCAATTTGCACTGACAGATTTGCTACTAATGCACTTTGTTAGTACATCTTTTCTTGTCCTACTAGCGTTTTACAGTGTACTCACTATACATTGTACACAGTGAAAAAGGCTTCATACAAGCACGATTACGATATGCTGTATATCTATCCGCAATCTCAGTTGCTGTAATCGAAATAGAATCCACCTAAAAAAATGTATCATCGGGAAGTACAGAAAGCGACTAGTCTAAATACGCATCAAAGTTTATTTTGAAATGATTAACTATACTAACAATAATACTAACAATAAGAATAAGCATAGTACCTACTGACCGTGTCTGCATTCCTACAATTTGAAGTACGGATGGGCGATATGAGCACAGCAAAAAATAGTGCAATGCAACATTATGATCTGCTTCTGGGCGGTTCTAGCTAACTTGTTACAATTTTCTGCTTTTGTGATCTGGTGAATGGCACTTCAGCCAAAGAATGAAATACTCTTTTTTCAGCCCATTCAGATTTAGATCATATGCAGATTCACCTTTATATCCATTGAAAGTCTTGCATCAATACAAATAAATAAATAAAACTGGTGCGTTCTATGTGAACGTGAGTTGTGGGCTTATTCTTCTCTTGTCTTAAGACATATCTTTTTTTACACGGTTTGACTCCCCAAACCTTATACATATGGAAAGAATCGAATCATCAGTTCATCACATCCCTTGCGAGTGACAGAGCTGCGAGATCAATTTTATGAGGTTTTTGTCTTCACACAACTCCATATTCCCGAAGGTGCATTTTAATTAAGAAGAAGATGCTTGTAGAGCTAACTGGGAAGTGAGTAAAATAAAAGCTAATAAAAGTTTCGTGTTATGATTTACAGTTATCTGTGGTAAAAAAATCATTTGTTTTGGTGATTTGGGGGCATACTCAATTATAAGTTGGTTCGGAAAGGGTACGTATTTTTTACCACCCTACAGAGAAGTGTCTGCCTATAAATTTGCGAGAACTGCCTGTATTTCATTTCACATGACGGACTGTTTTTGCCTAGTCCACTAGCAAGCAAACAACATTCGCAATCAGTATAAGCACGTGAGTCCACAATTTTTATGACAATTGCAATGAAATTGATGATGCAGTAGGGTACACTTTCTGCATCTTATCATCCCCAAACGCAAAAAGCTCTGAGAACTGTGCGAACGACAGCCGAGCGTTGTTGTGTGTAGAGAAGAACATCTTTTCTGCATTTGCAATTCTGCTCACATTCAATTCAGCAGCTTTCCAAACAATCAGATATGAGATAAATCACAAGTAAAAGTTTGTTAAATCAGCAGGACTCGACGTATCCCCATTGACAGAATATATAGTGTCTGCACAACATCGATTTACTCCCAAAGGAAAACTGTTTCCGCCCATGTGCAAGCAGGCTTGAAGCAAGCGTAATGACAAATTAAACATGTTTACAGAACTTGTAGCTTAAAAATAGTTGTAATAAAAATCAAAAATTAACTACTTGTTTAAGGTGAGCTCTGTTCTGCGTGCTGAAGTTACAGTTGTAGGAATAGTAGGTGGTATTTATTTCCCATTAATTTTCTTTTTTAATAGTGGAATGGCACTGACCAGACACACCAAGAGCAAAATTGCGATCAAAGTAAAAAATATATTATTCCTTTTCGTGCAGAACTAGGTGAGCACTCGCACTGCGAAAAAGGTCCACACTACTCCGCACTTCTGCATAATCATTTTGTCAAGTTCGAGACTTTGACAGGCGTCATCAACTACTCTAGTCAATACTCTATATACCTAGTCTATAGGGCATTGTGGAAAAAAGAAAAATGAAAGGAGAAGAGTTCTCAAAGAGTTTCTTCTAACATGCCAGTGTTTAGTGGTGCGTGTGGCAGTACACGCTTCTGCAACATTACTATGAAAACATCCCGAAACTCTCGTTCCAGTTCAATAGCTCTTCCTTCACAGTGAGATATTTTCTTGTAGGTGTAATAAAAAGGTAAAGTTTATATTGATACATTGAAAAGAGTTCGCAGAGCTTTGTGCCTAATAAAAACTGATTTGTGAACCCGTTGGCTTTTTTTGGATTTTGCCATGTGGTAGCTGACAGGCAAAATGGGAATCAATGTACGATGGTGAAATTGATGGTGTGGCGACTTTCGCACGTAATTTTTGTTCCTGTGTTGTTTTCTGTTAGAAAAAAATACTGCAAAGTATATTAGCAATAGTTGGTAGTTACTGATACGTGGCTAATTTAACGGAACTTTCCTCCACAGAAATCTATCGTGATTTTCGCAAGGGTGAAGGAGAAAAAAAGGAGTGCGCTAATAATTTATGTGCGAACCAGTGTGGTTAGCTTGTTTGTAGTAAACTTTGTACTACAAGAACTGCTAGTTTGTAGTCGGTTAGAGTCCTTAATCAATGTCACGAAATCTGGATGGTTTTTTAAGAGAAAGTGTGCTTGATTAGATCTTTGAGACTCTGGCTCTTGAAACTAGGTGCAAAGCTCCGCGTATGCTTTTTTAGATAGCAACTCCAAACAACTTTTGTGAGTATTGTCTGCAGTCTGTGGGATACAGAGATAGCACTCCTCAAACGGGTGCCTACTAGCTGCTAATAAAGTTGAAAAATTGGTGAGTGAGTTCACATCTCTATGAAAAAACTTTTTTTAATGAAATGAAAGGGCGAGACCCTGCAAATAATGAAACGTGATAATTGAATTGTATCTTATTAAAACTAGCAACTAGGTACATTATATTGGGCATTGTTTGATTGGATTAATTAGTTAATCAATCGACTTGTATTCATACTATAATCCACTTTGTCCATAAAGTAAGTTGAATTCGTAAAAAAAAGTGGCGATTGGGTGGTTGGCACTTGATACATATTTTGATTGGGCAGGTTATTTTAATGCATTTTTACAGAGAAAAATGTGAGCTGGGAATACACCAGAAAAAAATTTCAAAGCGGAAAGTTGTCAACCTAACGTGCATGTGAGCACTGACAAGCTTACAAATTATTTTTGGTGCTTGTCATCGCATTCGCATAACATCACACACACACACCATCATCCCCATTTATTAGATCAAGTTACCTGATTATATGAGTACACTCGTTTAAGCTTATTTATTTGTCAACTTTGGTCAATCTAGTTCAGTGGATTTTTAAAGGAGAAATGCTAATAAGAGTGATGCAGCACCGGTTAGCCGCCTCCTTTTCAAAGGTATCACTTAGCGCTAATGACTTACCTGTGAATAATTCCGCTTATATAGGCTTTTCGCAAACACAAGTAATACTCAAGGTGATTGAAACGCAGAAATTTCTAGGTACTCATTTGCGAGCCGCATAGTCATTAAAATTTGGAACAATATAGGGTAAAGAACAAATAAAAGAAGGAATGCAAATTATAATCCATTTTCTTGCAACTTTTGCTTCCCTTGTCGTAATTACTTATACATTGAGCAAACAAGTTACGTCGCATTATTGCACGTATTTGAGGAATTGATTTGATAGACAAAAAGCTATTTTGACTGGCCGCACAGCCAACCTCACTCGGCGAGGGTCTTTAATAAATCCTCACAAAAGAAAAAAAATTCCTCTTTCTGTCATCCATTTAAAATTACATTTTCATAATTTTTCTTATTGCCCTGTAGCCGTCGTAAAAACATCGTTGAGTCCAATCATTCAGTCTGCGAAGGAAGAATGGCAAAGCAGTTTTGCATATACCTAGGTATGAGGATGCCAGCATGCTCGATGCTCTGAGAAAATAATTTTTTTATCATTTATTATAATCACAACAAACCCTTTGAAATCAATCGCTATTTCGCTTTTGCATCATGTCGCAGTTTTTTTTTGCGCGTATTGTAAATTTTATGAAATGGATAATAGATATTTTTGTATGCGCAAAGTGTAGCTGCTCAAAAAAAAGTGTGCACAAGAAAACGTACATTTTTTGACAGATTGTAATAATATAGAATGAAAAGGAGAATAATAGCGTGGCTGCAGTCTGTGGCTATACAATGAGAGGAAAGGTTAAAAAAAAATAACGAGTTTCTTCCCTTTGCCGTTTTTTGAATACATTAGCGTCTGCATACGCTGAGGAGTGCTTCTTCAGCTGAGCTGAGCAAAGGAAAAAGGTAAATAATAACGTCAGACATTCTTGGTAAATATCAACAAGTTATCAACAAAAATCCAATTGAAATGAATGGCAGATCAGGAGAGGAGACGTGAAAAGCAACAGGATCAATAGGCTACAACTCCACAACCAACAGCTTATAAAAAAAGTATAAGAACATAGGAAAACAGCATGCTGTGGCAGCAGCACATTGCTATCGCTGTAGAATAGGAACAGCAACAACATCACTCATGAAAAGTTGACATTTTGAGTTTGTTCCTTTGCTTCTTTTTAACTGATCTCTTTTTTATGCAATGTGACTGCTTAAGGGAGAGCACATAAATACCTACACAGTTATTATAGCTGACTCACAGTAATAATATGATATCGAATTAGAGAGCAAAAAATAAAAGCTTAAGAGGTGCTGGTGACGGTGGTATTTTTAAAGCTGAGTAGAAATAAAAAATTTCCTTTTCATAGCCTAAGACTCTTGTTCTCTTAGAAATTGACAAAGCGGTTATTATCTTCTGCTGTAGGACAGACACGATTATTATTGGAAAAAAATGTGTGTACAAGAAAGAAAATTGGATCATCATTTTTGTGTATCGTCATCTTACCATTTATATTTAGAATCTAATGAGAAATTTTTATCGAAGCGATAAGATATTGATTTAATCTGGTAATCTGGCTTTATCGACATTTTTTTATCAGCCTCGATTAAAAAAATATATTAAAAGTTGTTCCTGTATTAGTTTTTGACGTTTGTTTCATTCATTGGCTCATATCTGTTGAAATGTAAAAAAATAATACTACTCATGTCAGGCTATTGTCCGAATGTTAACTGCGTGGCATTGGCATTATGTGCAAAATGAAATGTGCAAAGTTGGAATGTTTTTAATCTTATACTGAGGAGCTGATATGTGTAGTTATAATAGCAAATGGTATAATAGCAAATGTTTTGAAAAGTCGGTGAACAGGCAATTACTGTAAAGCCAGAAAATATTTGGGGTTGTGAGCTCCCAATAAAGTGAAGCTAAATTCGAGCAATATATTCGTGGCGGTACTATCTGAAAATTTAAGTTTAGTAAACAAAGGCATTCCTCAAAATTTTGAGGTGTAAGAATGTTTTTGTGCTTCACAGTTTGGTTGTGGTCATTGTGAAATTAAATTTTGATGAAAGTTTTTCATTAGCGCTAGCTTTCATGTTGCAAGCGCTGTGGCATACCGATGAAGTGATATACTGAAGCAATTCGCGACTGCCAGTGCAGTTTCGTTATTTTTGTCCTCGCTTATTGCAATTTTTTATTTTTATTTGAAATATCTGAAATAATAGCAACGGCAAATATAGCCTTACTTTCAGCAGCTCGTAATGACTTAAGGTGCGATGTTGATGAAGAAGGTTCGTGATTGCACGAAGAAAGTATCCTAGGGTGCAGATTGTATTTTTGAGAGGAAAAGGAATGCTTAATTGCATTGGTAAAATTCAC
>JAHZND010005187.1:0-11928 GCA_027744115.1 Acrocyrtus sp. NNG-2020 | reverse complement strand
GAGCTGTGCTTCTGTTATTATTAACTCTTTTCATTTCATTTGTTGCTTGCGTGTTTTCCCATTCTTCTACAGACTTGTTTGCAACGTGACCAACAAATGTGGGAACGGTGTACTTCACATTACAGCGAGCCCACTCCATTCAAGTCTGGGGAATATTGTAATAATAAATAAAAAAAATCAATTCAAATACAGCCCCTGCGATCCCAAACACCCTGCAAGATGAAATAAAAACAGCGTAAAAATAAAATATGGGAGCAATCGCATACTTTCTTCCATTTCCTTTACATTACGCTCCAGTTTCCACTTCTACGTATTTTTTAAAAAAAGAGTTCACTGCATTACAGCAAAGAATCGTGGAATAGCATATGTGTACAGGTACAGGGAAAGGTGAAAGTAACTTTTGCCACCAATATATGTAACGATAATTATACGAAAGTAGATTTTTGTAGGATAAAGGAGAACTACTACATTTGAATAGTAGCAGAGTCAGTGGATTGGAAAGTAGCACCAGGGAATGAAATTAGCAAAAAGGGGAAATTAACTCGACGCAGCACGAGAGGGAAATGGGAAAAGCCAGTTCAGCAGTATTATTAAGTTTGACGGTCCACTTGGAAATGCTACATATTTTTCTATGTGCTAAAGCCAAAGCCGTCGAAAACGTACTTTTTTGCTTTTTTTATCGCTGTTTAGAGTTTCCATACATGAACGAAAAAGTTTTTTTTCTCTTGTTATTAGGCAGCAAAACTCTACACGTTGGATATGCTAGTGTTGCGGTGATGTGCACTGTAGCGTAGTTTTCTAAAGCTTTCCGCTTTATTTCTACTTCCTGGCAGGAGAAAAACTAAAGGCAGAGAGAATTAGTGGGAAAGAGCAACTTCTGGAATTTAAATGATGGGAGAAGCCTACACCACACACACCACACACTCCGACTACTTTTTTTAGAACAACAAAAGCCCTGTTAAAATACTGAAACAGAGACGGAGCATTAACTATCCTCCAGAACATGAAGCCCTGCACCTACCACCTATCTCACCATAAAGTCCTCGTACGGAAAAGGCCACAGGCACTTTTTGTGGCAGTGTAAATACTCGTATTTAACTGGTTTTCTTGGATCTTACAGCAACAAGAGAGAAAGCTGGCAACAGAGATACAAGCAGAGAGTCTTCCATATTCTCTCTGTTGTACTTTTCGCGGTCATCCGATAGAAGTCTCTATCCAACCCAATTTATTTTATACTATGCCAAAAGGAGGGATTCCTTCGAGGAAATTTTAGACATAAACCAAAAAACTCCATCATCCTCCCTATTGGGAGAATATGCCTCGAAATACATTTCACACATCCCGCATACTTATACAAACTTCATATTTAGCCCTTTTTGCTAGTTCTCATACTGCCATATCGTTTTATCCTGGCTTCTTTCCTCTACCATCACCTTACTAAAATAGCAAAGAAAATTAGAAAACCTTCTAAAATGACAAGCAAACTGAGCAGATAAGGAAGAAAGATGCTCAAAGCAATCTTATATCATTTTAAAGTACATCATTAATTTTTCAGTGTTCGTTACAAAACTATTTCCTTCTTTTAACTTTACAATAAACTCGAAATGATATTTTTCTTTTGTGCTGATTTAAGCCTCATTACGTAAAACGTAAAGCCACCGTAATTATCCTCATCGCCATGTTTTACGAAGCCTTTTTCTTTTTCCTTAGCAAATACTGTAATTTACGAAACCCAAGGGTGAAATTTTAAAATAAAAATGAGGAAACTGGAAAGTTTATTCAAGAAATCAAAGCCAACGGTCTTGTCAGTTTTTACGGAAAAAAGATTGTGCCCTTTTTACTTTTTGAAAATAGCAAGCCTTTTTCACAAACTTTTTCTCCAATTCCTTTTTTCCTTTCTATTCATTAAAGAGTAAAACTCGGGGAAAGTGCGTAAAAATACAAGGACAGCCTTCGTGTTTGCAGTACGTGGCGCTCCACACTGGCACTGTCTCTTTTTTCCCTTGCATAAACTACGAAAGAAAAGAACTTCTGCAACCCAAAGATAATAGGAAAAAAGGAAATTCACGAAGTAAATTTTCAGTCAGCGCTTCTCATTTCACTCGTTGTATCTGTAAATATAAAAACTGAGTTTGGGAGAAAGGAGCTGGATTGCGGTGAAATTTATGCTGAGCTCTTTCACCGCCATCATGAGACCAATTTCTTCTTTATTTAACAAAGGGAAAGTGAAAAAGGGCTTGCTAACTGAATGAATGGCTTTCACTAGTTTCACTATACGACGTACTTTCCCGAAAAAAACTCTTTCCACTCGTTGCAGTTTGTATCTTGATAAAGCCATTCCGCTCAGCCTTTTCGGGGCCTGCAGCTTTTGTACTGGTGAAAACTTTCCCTTAAAAATTTTTTGATACTAATACTAAAAACCTGCTTTTTCTTCATACATAAAAGGGAAAATTTACTTCTCCATTTTACCCAATGTAGCATATCATGCTGGACCAATTCTTCTAGTTCTAAACCTGTATTTTTCCCCATGAATGTACGTTAAAAAAACTTTTATGGTTATGATACTTTCCCCAACTCAAGAAAAAGCTAAAAATGTGTTTTCTGCACGATTTTTAAACGGAAACAGACGGAGTAAATTTTCTGCACCACATACCAAAGTTCCGGAAGTTTAGTTTGAGATAACGAGAGTATCATGATAAATATTTAATGATGTTTCTTTTTATAGGAATTTTAGCAAAACCCTTTCCATATGTTTTTGCTGGGATTGCCGCTTTATGGGCCCTACCAGATTTGTGAGAAAAAGTAAAAAACTTATGAAGACGGTTAAATGGCTTCTGTATGCAATAAAAATGAAGTCATAAAACCAGCACGAGCAAGTGTTCTTAATTGCATAGGTGATAGTGGTGTGTAGTTATTACGGACTAGAAATAAATTATAATTAACTGTAAAATTAAACTAAATTACCAAAATTACTCATACATACCTCAATTTGCAGGAAAAGGCAATGATGGCTTTAATCCTTTTTGATTATTGATGTAATCACGGCATCCTTTTGTTTTATGATGATAACCGCAATGCAGACAAAAACTTCTCTTCCCTCATTCTGTATTCATGACAGTGTAATATACTTTTTTACGGCTTACGACGGTTATCTTTTAGAAATGTCACAAGACAAACCATGAACCACAGGTGAGGCAGGACTAGCAGTAAAAGCTTATCTTGGAATCTGAGAAATAGACGTCACATCGGCGTCTTCGGTTTTTGTAATTTCTTTTCACATATTCGCGACTTTCACTTTAAAAAGAAATTCTGAAACTTGCCAAAAAACCGCTTTAATTTTCCAACGGTAAGACGAAGCAACAGTTACGCTACTGAAAAGCTCGTAAATTCACTGATCACTGAATAACTGGACAAATTGCAAATAAAAGTGGAATTTAGAAATGAAACTGTACTGCACAATTGCACATTATGCAGCATGCACATTGTTATTGTTTTGCTTTGTAGGTGCACATATGTACTTTTCTTCTCGCAAATAATTTGGCAGATGTCGATGTTGTGTTATGAAAGTAAAAGAGGTAGAGGAATTCGCGAAAAGAAAACAAAACAAGCAGATTCGCAATTACAAACATGCAATTGCACACACAACACACGATGCACACGCACACAAGCAAGCAGAGAGACGTTTTGTTTGGTGTAAAATCCAAGGTAAAATCCAAAGACAATTTTTTTGCTTTTTGCTTACTCCTTTTCCTTATTTTTCGCTTTCGCTTTCTTCGGAGTTTGGATTGGACTTTGGACCAGGCCAGAGATTGAGTTTGATTGAACTTGATTCTTGCGTGAACCGACTTTGGCGGATTTGAGCAGCTTTTAGTTGGGGCATTGTGACGCTACTGATAATGTATTTTGTAGTGCAGACTGCCATAGAGTGTCACAGAGCAAAAAGTCATCATGATAATGCAGTTTTGTTTGTTTTTGCAGCTCTCACTCTCATTGTGCAGTAGTTTATTCATTCATTGGCATGTCATGTCCATGTCACCTGTTTTGCTTTGCTTGAAGGCTCGCTATAATGTAATTTTTAGTAGCTTGCCAATTGATTCCATTGTGAAAATTGTTAGAGTTGTTTAGTTCTTTGGCTTGCACATAAATATTTCGGTTTTTGTGAGCGATTTAGATAGATTTGTAGTCTTGTCACTTTGTCAGTCATTTCAACCGAAGACCAAGGTAAGGTAATTAAGAAGTAAAGGTTGTCGTCAAGAATTAAAGCTGAAGCTCGAAGCAATTATTTCCGAGGTGGATAACGTGTCAGTACTAAAGACAACACAGGGTAAGTTATCACTTGATAAATAAATGTTTGCTTTGGTGTCTGCGTTTTGCCAACATTTCTGCAATTCACTAATTCTTTAGCATTGACTGTAGTTTGGTTGGGTTTGTTGTAAACACATCTGAGGGAAAATGCCATGACTTGCAATACATAATCAACTATCAATAATGTAGACTTTTCACCGTAGAATTGTGGTATATGTATTTGTACCGGAAGTCAGTAAAAGTCACAGCAGACGTAATTTTGATTAAGGTTATGCCATGGTTGGTTGCCCCTTCCCTTTCTTAAGTCTAATTTCGGTGATTCGTTTTGTTTGGGTAGGTTTTTTAAAATGGTGTCCACGTTTGGTGAAGTAGTCTACGAGTCATCTCGAGCATTCGCTGATGATGAGGAGGAAGAGTTTCTGAATCAGGCAGTACTCAGGTATTTGGAAATATAGTCCTGTTTAGTTTTTACAAAACTCCGTTGTTTCTTAGAATCGTTACAATGATTGCCATTTGCAGTACAGTGCAAATAAAAATGCGTTTCTTCTTTTGATTATTTCTTTCCAGTTTTGAGATTGAGCATACCGAGGCAGGCAAGAAGTTTCTGGAAGAAGATCATGCAGGACTTAATTTTTGTGCATTTGTTGGAAAAGTTGCTTTAGGTAATTTTACACGTTGCATTCAAAGGTTTAGAATTATTAGAATACCAAATTCAAATTCAAATGGCTATGATTCTAAGCTCTTCATTTTGTTACTGACAGGATTCGGTGATGGTGTAGTCAATAATGAGAAAGATTTTCATTTACTGGCCGAAATATTTATGGTCGGCCAAGGAGAAAATGTAGTTGACATGTACCTGAACCGCCCAAAGAAAAAGCCAATTGTTAGATTGTTTCATGGAGTAAAGGACAAAGGCAATCCTCTTGTATTTGCACTGTTTAACACTTATGGAGTTCCAAGATACCTCGCAAATGAAGTGATTGAAACGGTAAACGTCACATTTTAAATGAATATCAATTTCCGAACTGAACATGTAGAAACTTGCTCTTATCGTTACATTTTGTATTACATTTTTTTTACTCCACTAGCTCGAAAACTACATGAAGCAATGTTCCTGCTTTCTCGTATTTCATTCCGACACTGTGGCTTACTATCAAAGTGATGAGAACTGCGACAGGAAAATATTTCATGTGGCTAGTTCCACGTTTCCTAAAGAGGACCTCCCTTCCTCAAGTTATCCTTTGACTCCCCCTAATGTGATTGGAGGAGTTAGTGCTGCAGTATTGATGTATGGAGAAATGCTTGATAAACCAGCTCTGCTGTTGGCTACTTATGGCGAAACTGAAATCGTAGACTCAATTTCTCTCAAACCTTTTGCCGATGTGATTAAGCAAGGCAAGGGCAAATACTTTTCAAAGTTATTTGCGCATTTGGAAATGGGAATTTCTAAAAGTTTAAAATCAAATGTCAACCCGGTCCCAATTAGTAATTTATATATTTAAAATCTGAAAACTTTGGTATCGTACAACCTATTTCTATTGCAAAATTATTAATAAAAATTGTTTGATTTCTGGTAAAACTGTATTGCATTACATAACTTTATTTTCTACGTCCGTCAGTATATGTATAAAGAGATTTAAACAATACATATTAGCAAAAATTTCTGCATTTACGCAAGGAAAGTGCACCAGTACACAATGTTTAATATGAAAAAGGAGAATGGGAAAAACACTCTTGAAATTCTGTCAATGGCCAGAGCAATCTCCCGGTTGCTGCAAAAATTTGTAAAATTTGCTGTGGTGGCAGATAAACGACCATGAACTTGACAGTAGTTACATGGCGTGGTTTTCAGTGGCTGTAGGGAAAATACGAACCAATTTGTAATAAACTGTTTTGGAGTAAGGTTATAAAAATTAAAAATTGACTATTGATATTACTCGTGACTGTGAGTCAATAATGCTGTTAAGGTCATGAATATCGTCGTATCCTTTGTCAATTGGATGCCCACTTCCTAGAAAATGGTTCACTACTGCAAATTCCATTAAGCTCATGAATACGAAAACTGTACAGGATGACATCCAGATGTCGATTGCCTTAACATAAGATACTGACAGAACGGGACATAAGATTATTCAATCATATTCCGAGTATTTAGTGAGCATTTTTATACTGAATCTCGATAATCAGATAGTAACGATAATAGTCGGCAACACTTAATATATCATCATACCTGGTGGGAGACTGGATAATTTGATTTCACGAAGTAATTACAAATGGTACTCATGAGAATTGGTAATGCTGAAACTGTTTTGTGCTCGTGCTGGTGACTTACAGCTCTCGATTTGCATAAGGCAGACTTGCGTGTCAAACGGAAAGAATTCGAATTTCATATTGCACGAAAGTACAAGGGTCAACCTGTAAGGATAATGAAATTGTTAGTTAGTAGTCGGTTATTACTATGAAGCAAATTTTGATATGGAGAAAGCAAAGAAAGTACTTGGAGATGTAAAGAAGAGTTTTGTCATTATACAGCCAGAGGTAGTGGTTTGGCACCGACATTTCGTGAAACGTTACTGATTTTGCATTTTTGAAGAAACAGTCAGGCCTCCATATATCCTAAATAAAATCCAAGATAATATGTATATCTGAAACAATTAGTGTAACTCAATCTGCGCTATAAGTAGAATCGTAGGATTTAACACTGTAACAGCTTCTAATCTTTATCAAAGGTAGCAGCGTACATTTAGCCACTGAACGTCCAGAATTCTATAATGGTCATCCATTTTCCCAGTACCTAGTCGTAACCGATGGTCCCGCCAGCTTTGAGCTAAGAATATGTCTGCAACGTATGTCTAGAGACAAAATTCACGATTTATGTTTTCATTGTGAATTGTGAAAGTAAAATTATCCAGAGGGATGAAGTTTTGAATTGAATTATACCATAGATTCTTCGTTGATACTATCGATGCTGAGAACAGTGACGTGAAAGTACACAATCGTTGGTTGCTCATTGTTCTTAGGAGGTCGATTTTTATCATAGCTTTTATGATCTGCTGGTAGGATATCATGCAGTGAAAGGCTTCCGCCTGGTCGCACTTCCGGAGGTGGTCTACGTTTTAAATAAAGATGGTTTTTCTCATAAATATTTAATATTCGATAAAATTTTATAAAATTATTAAAGTTTACGTGTGGTAGTGGCTGTAAAGATGAGAGTTTGCGTAGGGATTGGAGTATGAAGAATGGTGACCGTAGTATTGCGGGTTTTGGTATTGATAGTGCTGCTTATCATGAACACCGTAAACGGCTGAGGGGGGTGCTGTGGAAGCGTATTGTGCTTCAGTCCTCGGAATTAAACAGACAAAAAGAGAAATGGCAAACAGAAAAAAGTTCTTTGTAGCGCAAGTTGTGCCACTTTGCCCCTTCAGAAACTTCTCGGTTGTGCACCACCGATGTACTAAAAGAAGCAAAGACCTCATTTTTCTCGATACAAACCCTTCGTCATAATGAGAATAAAATTATGCTTATCATGAACACCGTAAACGGCTGAGGGGGGTGCTGTGGAAGCGTATTGTGCTTCAGTCCCCAGAATTAAACAGACAAAAAGAGAAATGGCAAACAGAAAAAGGTTCTTTGTAGCGCAAGTTGTGCCACTTTGCCCCTTTAGGAACTTCTCGGTTGTGCACCACCGATGTACTAAAAGAAGCAAAGACCTCATTTTTCTCGATACAAACCCTTCGTCATAATGAGAATAAAATTAATTCATAACAAACGCTTATAGCACACTTCAATTTTCGAAATAATTCGAAAAGAAATGAGTCTTTTATAAAACTACATAAAAGAGTTGCACAAAGAGTTGGTTTGACTGAGTGAAAGTAAAAAGGGAACTGGATGTAAATGAAAATTCCTAAACGTACACAACTAGGCATTTACCTACACATTTCACTTTTGATGTAAGACCGACTCAGGCTGGCTAATTTCATTAGGTGTTAGGTTCATATGTATGAAAATACGCAGCATTCCCAAGAGTTCTGGAGGGAGGATTGGTAGGACGGTTAATAAGGTGGATGCTTCATTGCCTTCCATCCCCGGATACAGTTGGAAGGTGTAGATTCATATAGGTAGCTTTTTTCATTTTATTTTCTCCTCAGTGACTCCCACTATCAGTACTCTGCTTAGTGACTCAAATGACTCTATGAACAAAGTAGTAGTTAAGAATACAGCATACATCAGCAATAAAATGACTGGTTGTCAAGCTTGGTGTTAGCACATGGCATGGCATGCAGGGTGCCGCACACCTTTAATGTAGACATTTGCAAGGTTTCCCTTCATGTTTCTCGTATGAATTGCCCTACTTTTCCATAATCACCTATACTAGGCTTCACAATGAAAAAATGAGGGAACTTTTATGTTTGCTTTGGGGAAGGAAAAACACCAAACTGAGGCTTTAGGGTCAAACCTAATTAATTTTAGATGCCTGTATAAAAGTTGTACCTAAGTTAAGTACGTACAAGAGATTATGAAGGCAATTTTTTACTGTTGGTTACACACAGGCTTACAATTATGGATCAATAAAGGACCAAAAAAGGATGAAGTGACTGCCGATTTATTTGGCCTTACTCAAGAAAGCACCAATGATGGCGAGCTTACCTACTCCTTCCATGGTTCACCCAGCACCCCCTTCTTCGGAATTTCTTTTACCGCACGGACAGGGTCAAGCTGTAAAATTTTCACCATTTTCGGGTCATCGCCTGGCTTGCTCAGCTGGAAGCGACTATGGACTTTCTGGCATCGGTTATGTCTACGTTCTGGAAAGAGATGAGGGCTCCGGGCAACTCGCGGAAATTTTACGAATTGACTACAAAGACAATTTTCTGGATGTTTGTTGGACAGAGACAAATCCAAATGTTGTAACTGCTAGCAGCGGAGATGGCTATATTCAAATGTGGAATCTGGAAAATAAGTTTCCGAAGGTAATAAGTTTCATCCTATGCCTATCCTGAAAGTTCTCTGTGAGCATACTGGATGTGGTCATGGTCATTATTAGTCATTATTGGTCAGGGTTGTAAATTGGATTAGGTAATGTAACGAGATTATTACAAAGGCGTATTAACGTTGTGTCAGGTCCCAATACACGAATTTAAAGGGCATAGACGGGAAATGTCTTCAGTGGAATGGTGTCCTGCAAAATTTGGAAATACTTTGATAGCTTCGTCGTGGGACGGGACGGTTTGCACTGTAAGTTTGTGAAGTAAAAATGCATACATGGCTGCTGTAGATAAGAAATTCTATGGAAGATTGGAAAACTGATTTACAAAATACTTTTTTACATATATCTAACAATGCAGTATGATTTAACATCGCAATGGCCACTTGTAAAAATGGCAGTTTCGGACTTAATCGTCTATCAATCTGTGTGGTCGCCACATTCTCCGAACAATTTTATAACCGCTTCAGGTGACGGCGTTCTTCAACTATGGGACCTTAATGTGAATAATCAAAAGTCACAAATATACTTGTCCGCATCCGATAATGAGCTTCTCATCATGCGACTGGGCCAAGTATGCTTCTACTCTTGTAGTCACTGCTGGATCAGATTGTACAATTCGTGGATGGGATTTGCGGAATTACACAAGTCCACTATTTCAAATTGACGATCATGGTCATGCAATTAAAAGAGTAAAGTTTTCTCCGTATAGTCCAACCATTATAGCATCTGCAGGCTATGATATGTCGCTCAGGTTGGTCTCATAAAATCTTAACCATTTTAACATTATTGCACCGCTGTTTAGAATTAATTTAATTTTTAATTCCATGAATATGAAATAATTAATCTTATTTATTGCAATTGTTCCTGAAGGATTTTTGACTACCACATATCAGACATTAACATCGAAATAATGAATATTCACTCGGAATTCGTATACGGACTGGATTGGAACCTACATGTCAGAAACGAAATTGCGACTTGTGCGTTTGATAAATCCGTAAAGTTAAACATACCAAACTGTTTGAAAAACTGTTAATTACTAATTGCAGTTCTCGGGCTTCGAATTTTGCTTTTTGATTTTATATAGAATGTTATAAAAAGGTTCATTTTTCATTATTTATTCAGCTCTTATTTTAAAGAAATTCTTTTAAAATAAAGTTTGAAATTTGTACAAAAATATATATATTAGCTCGTCAAAATTGCAGTCAAAATATAAAGTCAAAATTGCTTATTACAAGTGCTAACTGACTGCCAACTGAACTTCAGTGGATATGATATGGAAAAATTTACATTCCAACAATTCCCAGTCTCATAGACATAGAGCTCAGAGGTTCAGCCCCCTGAACCTGAATGAAAGAGAAAAGGAAAGGAAAGGGCTAAATTGCAAAATTTTAATTGGCAGCAGCTGCTAAAATGGTTCCATGCGCATAATATGTCCACCCAATTCTTATTATCATAACAGTCTTCAAAATTCATATTTTAAATTGCAAAATTTTAATTGGCAGCAGCTGCTAAAATGGTTCCATGCGCATAATATGTCCACCCAATTCTTATTATCATAACAGTCTTCAAAATTCATACTACAAAAATCTTTGTTCATCTTTTTTGCATTTTGGTCTTGACTTGATTCTGCAGTGCATTGCATTCATAACACAAGGATATTATAGATATTATAGATTATAGCTCACGTTGCGTTGCTTTGAGAGCCTAAAAGCAGTCATGTCGAAATAAGCCTATGGGGCAGCGTGAGCAGGACGGAAAATCAAGCAGCAGTATCTTCACTTTCTCTTTTCACTTTTTGCTCCAAACGTCACCATAAGGTTATCATAATTCTTCAATTTTAGTAGAAGTGATTGGTGATTTATTAATTTTTTGTCAAACATAACATTATTTTATCTTTCATCATCTTTCTTATAACAGGAATTTACAGATAGCAAGCACAAGATTAAGTAGTGAGTGCTTAATTAACTAAACATTTATAGTTATTGAAGCAGTTGCTTCTTAGTTTCTGTATCATGGTTGATGAAGCTACGAGAAAGAGCTTAAGTGGAATTCCACTTTTGAAGACCAAGGCTGGCCCTAAAGATGATCCGAAGTTGTGGGTTCAAAGACTTAAGGAGGAGTATATGGCACTTATCAAGGTAAACTGGAGGATGGAGATATGTAGTAGCGGATGTATTCTATGTGCAATTATTAATTAGGATCAATCGGTTTGATTAACGAGATGATACATCCAGTTAATTTATAATTTTTGTGACAACTATGCAGTATGTGGAAAATAACAAGGCTGCTGGTAACGACTGGTTTCGTTTAGAATCGAATAAGGAAGGCACTCGATGGTTTGGAAAATGCTGGCACGTGCAGGACATGTTAAAATATGAGTTTGATGTAGAATTTGATGTAAGTTGTTGCTTGACACATTTTGAAATTGGTTCTTGATGTCTCAGCTATTCTCATCTCAGTGGCTGGCTGCTCAGTGTTCAGTTAAGAAATTAACCATTAAATAAATGACATCTTTGTTTTCGTGCAGATTCCTGTTACATTTCCTACAACAGCTCCTGAAATAGCTCTTCCTGAATTGGATGGAAAAACTGCAAAAATGTATAGAGGAGGTAAAATCTGCCTAACTGATCATT
>JAHZND010005186.1:0-10692 GCA_027744115.1 Acrocyrtus sp. NNG-2020 | reverse complement strand
ACATTAGTATTAATATCAATATGTATTCCCTCCCACCCTCCTTTCTACAGTTACACTTTCAGCGAAAAGTCGCTTTCTCCTTTTTCCTCCGGCCTTGTGCACCGCTCACTTGGGTACGAATACGAACTTCCAGGGTTACTTTCTCATCCTTACTACTTCCACCTACTGTGCTGTAGTATTGAAATTGAAACGGGTTATTAATGTACACATTATACCCATATTACCTTTACAAATAGCGTACTCCTTCGTGCTCTTTTATTATCTAGAAAGCTCATCGACTGAACAGTTTCAAAAGCAAACAAACAGAGGATACCTATCCCAATCTCAGTAAGAGCTAACGACGCATCCCATTGAAAAGATTGTTTTTAATGCCTACTCGCGAGACCTTGCAAAGGCGGTACAAGCGCCAATTTTTTCCCTGAATGTCGTCTTTGTCGTTTTATGTTTTGGAGTAAATCGGGCATGCCTTCTTTTATTCGCACATGGAATCCGCACGTGAGCCCTCCAACACTGCAACGCAACCTACACAAAGTTACAGTGCACTTGAGGGAGCTAGTCAAGGATAAGCAAAGCCCTAAAACGGATACCGTCCCCATAAACAAAAAACGAAATTCATAGGAGAAAATGCTCCAATTTGGGTGCACTGACGGATCATTTACTTAAACGCAAACACATTTTACTTAGTATATACCTTCATTAATATCGATGTGAATGTAATTATAAAATCAACTAAACGACGTGGTGCTAAATAAATTATTATGGACCTGGCTACCTCTTTATTGTGCGTGAGGACAGTGAGGAGGAAATATTGATAATTTGATTACTATTTATTACACACTATCAATATTTAAGTAGTGGATCCCTCTTACCGGCCTTCCTTGAAAGTGTAAACCGATTAAGACTTAACTAGGACAAGATATGTGCATGCTCTTAATCTACAATGCTTGATTGCATATACTATTGGCTTGAGTATGCTCGAGCGAGGTTGTAGATTTTCTTGAGGAAGAGTGTAAAAACTTCTCTCGTTTAGCTACTCAGTTCACAGCAGCCCAAATAAGGAGTTGGATATTGATTATTTCCACTCAATAGTTTTCTTTGCAAATCCCCAAGTTTCAAATTGAAACTTATTTCAAAGGATAATCACATTATCTGGTGTACAACTAGTAATTTAGAACTCCTACAATGTGGAAGTTCCATCCTTTCCTCATTTACGCCAATTTTGTTGAAGTGTGTTCTATAAGAAAATTATACAGTGTGCTATATAGTTACATTGTTAGTTTAACTAAACATTTTTTGCGATAAGGAGGTGTATCAAAGTAAATATTTATTTTTTCCACCTTCCCATATCGCAAACTCGCAACTCTCAAGCGTACTCCAAGGTGGAAGCCATTTTACCTCCTCCAGCGAAACAATTTCTATGGGCTTTAGCCTCAATAAAGTGGAATATAAGAATTGCGTCTTAGCATTCCAGAGAAGGGAAAATTTTTCAATGAGAGCTGTGGATACTGACAGCAGCAGCAGCGTAAGCATATAGTTTCGAACAGGGAGGAAAACTGCAAACACAATAAAAAAAGAAGTTTCAAGTTGACCTGGAATATGTGTGCAGTTAAGCCATCAAAAGTACTATCAAAGTAAATATTTATTTTTTCCACCTTCCCATATCGCAAACTCGCAACTCTCAAGCGTACTCCAAGGTGGAAACCATTTTACCTCCTCCAGCGAAACAATTTCTATGGGCTTTAGTCCCAATAAAGTGGAATATAAGAATTGCGTCTTAGCATTCCAGAGAAGGGAAAATTTTCAATGAGAGCTGTGGATACTGACAGCAGCGTAAGCATATAGTTTGGAACAGGGTGGAAAATTGCAAACACAATAAAAAAAAGAAGTTTCAAGTTGACCTGGAATATGTGTGCAGTTAAGCCATCAAAAGTACGATTCAGCTCGTACTAAAGCAAGTGTATATATGTAGGATTTCATTTCTTTTTTTTCTTGTCAGCAAAAATACACAGAGCACTACATCAACGGCAGAATGTGGTTGAGTGAAAAATATGAATGCCGAGAGATATCATGGCCAGAGATGATGAGAGGAAATAGGCAAGATATTGCACGTCTTTCTATATTGCAATAATCTCTCGTATCAAATGAGAAAAAAATTTCTGGGTTTTATTGCTGTAACTTGTACAGAAATGTCTCACTCTCACACACTGTTCAATGTTCATTTGTTGCTTTGCGCCTCAAGAATATTTGTGTTGAGTGAGGATAAGGATACGAATGCCCATGAGGAGTTGTGCAAATATTGTATTATAGCGAAAATAAGCTTCAACCACTGACGAGTAGGTACAAAGTAGGAGAGAAGAAAATGTGTAGAACTTTTCCTTGGTGGCATACTTATCATTTGGGATTATAGCACAGACGCAAAAAGCCACAATCTGTGCGATCTAAAGATGCCTCTCTACAAGTGCCGTAGATACTTTTATGTGCTGCATATCAGCTAAACCTGTAGGTGAAATGGTCTAAATATAAATAGGCAGCTCTAATCATATCTCCAACAAAATAATATTTTTTGGCGAATGTTGTGCTTGTGAATGAATTAGAGCCTCTTTAGAAGAGCTAGCCATTTCTGGAATGAATTAGCAAAAATCTGGACTCTTGTCTCTTGTCGACGATTTTGCTTTCTTTCTTTCTAAAATGGAAAAAAAGAGTGTAAAATGCAGTAGCTGCTCTCAGAATCCTAGGTAAAAATGCTATTTTTGCCATCAGCCATCGACGTCATTCTACTTGAGCCAGGCTCACTTCCCATTAGCGACTCATGCTAATTTAGAGTTGGATTAGAGGCTCCACTCCTTTTATGTCTTGTACAGTCTAGGACAGTACTGTTTCCAGTTTCTAATTAACCACAAAAGACACAGCCTTCCTTTTTTGTGTTAGGGTAGGACATGAACAGCAAGCTTGATTGCTAAACATCTAAACACCTGCCATACAATTTATAATTTAAGTTGCGAAACTACTATCTGCACGCTGGTTTAAATGCTTAAAGTAAATTTTGAAGTGTGAGCGAGACATTGAAAGCCAACTAATCCTACCGCAATATGAGTAGTACTCTAATAATAGATCACATGCCACATATATAGTTTGGTGCATGTAGCCACTTTCTTAATTACGCAAACTTTCGCATGATGGAAAATTATTTTAACAGATTTGTTTTTGTACCTACAAAATACCTATATAATGTAACTAAAAATATAATCATTTTTTCCCAATTAAATTGACACACGGAACTGAAAATACGTTGCTGCCATTGCCATTAGAGGACAGCCTGTCGTGTGTCCGTCCATCTACATCTACCTAACATCAGTTCACTAACAGAAAGTGCTTCACTCTCAAATTACCTGCTATAAAAAATCGCCTAATTAATATATTATACGTGCGCCGATACAGGCGCCAATGAAACCAGAGCAGCTTCACGGCACGGACTGATCGAACTGTGATAGATGATGTTGATGTTGCAAATCTGATACACATTAATACAGCCAAGTTATACAATGAGCTATGGCTATGGCTGTGCACATAGACAACTGTTGCAAGCCAACCGCCACAAGCTGGTTGCGGAGAGGCAGAGGCCATGGAAGATCAAGATACATTATTCATTAAATGATTAGGTAACAACTCACACAGGCGTCACCCACCATCTATCACTTCTATTTCTGTATGCGTATACATAATTGTGTGTAACGTAATTAGGGAACGAGAGCAACTAGATTTTCCTGCCGTGTAACCTCTGCGCTTCTACACGTTGCAAACTCTCAGCGCACATTTTTTTTGCTCCAATGAAAAAGTTTTATATTTAACTTTGATACAAAATGTTTCCACTGTCTTATCGGTATGTTCAGCAGTAGTTCCCAAATAAAAATTACCGGTTGTTTGCAAGGTGTGTTTACTATGGGAAGGAGGAGAGATAAATTTATAGCTGTTGCCGCACACATGTTGACTTTTTGCATGGTTGTGATGTGTGCCGAACTGCCGAGTCCACGGAGGAGTAATTTTTTTTCTTGCCAAAAAAAGTTGAAAATGTACTCAATGAACTCGCGAGTGTGGTTATATTAATAAGTTAGCAATGTTTGATACGGCAGCATAGGTATGCTCCTGTTTAAATGATGGTGTCTCTAGTATCATTGTATTATTAACATAGGTAAGAGAAAAAAAGAATGGCTTTGTTATAAACGCTAAACAATGTAAAGTATTTAACGACTTTCCGAACGCAAGTAAAAAATTTAATCAAGGTCATCCAGCATAGGTGACTTGCCATTTAGCAAAGAGCTAAAAGCTTTGCTTGCTCTTCACGTGAGCTAAAACAAATTTCCCTCACACGTTGCAGGACTACGCTCTTCGGGATAAGGAAGACTCACAAAAAAATATCAAATCTTAATATGTGGCTGAGAGAGGAATTCCAGGTTAGCTAATTATTCAGTGATAATGACTCTGGCAGTTTTTTATGCGACTTGCAGGGCTTGATCCCTGTTTCTCTCATGCAACTTGTCAGTGGATATTTTCTCGCATAAATTGGCAAATCAAGTAGGTACTCCCATTATTCGTCGTCCTTATCATAAATTCTCTCTACATGCTAAGATATTTGCAGAACCTGTATTTCAAGTGGAAACCACAAAAAAGTCTCAATTCTCTCAGTGAACGAAATGGAAGTATAAATATGTACCCAGACCCAAACGTTAACTAAAATTTTTCACTTCTAAGAAGATGGAATAACTCGCGCAAGTGAAGTCGTGTCATATCACTCCCAGATTGCAAACAAGTTCATTTGATGGGGAGTGAGTGAGCTGTTTAGGTACTCTGGTTTATCTTAATTAATAAATTAATTCGCCTATCACATTTTTGCATTTGAGATATTGACGTCAGCACTAACCTATATAGACTTTAAGACGAAAAAGCTTTAAAAAACATACAGACAAGAGAAGGTATAACGTACTTTGCAGATACTCCCCGGTCACCATCAACACAATAGTCGATTGCGCCCAACTGCTAACTCGTTTTCGTAGCAGAAATAGCAGAACTCATCACTCAGAAAGAATTCGATGTGAGATGATGATGCCCTCCAACTACTCAAATATCTGCTCGTTTTACTCATGCAGCATGAGTTGGAAGCTGTCCGTAAAACTTTAACCTTGCGTATCTGTAATCTGTACCATTTTAAATGGTCAGTTCAGTTTTTTTTGTGCCTTGTGCAATGTAAATTTACACTGAAAGATTACAGATAATATTTTTAGATCTTGTTCTAGGTAGATTGCATCAAATTAATGATAAGATCACACTAAAAAAATATTTGATACTGCACTTACAGTCTTGGTGAACAGTAGCACTATACCTGATTTTTTTTTCATGCTCACTTTTACTCCACGCTGCCAAGTAGTTTACTACTCACTACTCACTTTTTGAGAGGAGCAGCCAAAATAAGTGTAAAATTATTAGTATGTCTTATGTAGTAAAAAAATGTAGCACCTTTTTTTAACATTGTACATGTCTTCCTCGCGAATCACTATTCCTACTTATTTCCTCAGTCAGACAGAGTTTAAAAAATCGTTTTTGGATAACTTTTCAGGAACGTATTTTGGTAGTGGCGTGATATAAAAGTGCAATGGACTAACTTTGAAAAATAATATGACTAAAAACTACGCAGTGTAGATTATGACGTGAGCCGCCCTTCCTTGGAATAATAAAGCTTTTAATGAACAATAAGACAAAAAAAACTATTGGAATGGTCATGTCTGTAATGTAACTGCTTACACGTTTCGGTATTTTTTAGGAGGTGGAAGTGGAAAGTTGTCGTAGGTAAAATAGGTAGGCATGATTCAGCTCTTCATTCATAAAAGCTTGAGGAAGAGCGACATAAACAAAAAGGTTGAGTTTGTTTTGGTGGACACGGCATGTTATGCATGAGCAGGCGCGTTTACATATAGATGAAGGGAAACAATTACGTGGCTGGATTGACTTGTCATTATCACTACGAAAAACATTAATCAGCGACTATACTAATCGAAGGAGAGGAACCCAAATGTTTAATGTTATAAAAATTCCGAAGTTGTTGCTCACGTCACGACCCACGACCATACCTTCAGTCACAACAAGTTGTGGGGAAAAACTTGAGACGTAGTAGAAAATAGGCCGCGTATATATATTTTTTGGGATATGTATGTGATATTGATTGAGCTTGGTAAAGGTAGTTGTACAAGACAAAAGAAAAGAGTAGAAAAAAAACTGCCCGAGTTTTTTTGCGTCAAAATTGCGATACATTTTTTTTGTATCTTTTGCATTTTGTATTTATACACCGCAAAAACTGCGAAGGAATCGCGAAAATTCTCAGGTTGTATTATCGCTGGTTTCTCCTCGCAAGTCACATGGATAGCGCAAATTCATAAAAAGACGAGGTGAGGAAGGAGCGAATTAACTCCAACAGCTTTACATTATATACGCTGAAGTAGTATACATGCGATATACGCTATACACTCCACGTGTTTCTAAAAAATTCTTGGTAATTTTGCCGAATCGCATGAGTACCTACTTTGTGCATAATGTCCTCGTGCAAAAAAAAGCTCAAATGGAGCAACTTACTACTACTACACGAGCAAAATTTTTACTACGCAACATTTTCTACAAGAAACGAAAGTAGGTATGATGAAAGTCACTTACCTATTCCTGTCCAGCTTGTAGCTTAGATCTATTTAAAAGATTGTACATGTTTTATACATAAGCGAAAGACGTGCGGTGTAAACATAAGCAAGCAGCCAGCCGGCTTGGCAGCTAGCATAAAAAAAATTGCAAGCATAATACGAGCATACCTACCTACTCTCAGCAAATTCTTCACTACATGAATGAAAGGAGGGAGAAACCAAGTTTACCGCAGAATAAATTGTTGGTAAATAAGCACATTATTATTATAGCTACTCTTTCCTCAATGAGTGAGTACAAAAAAAGTCCCCTTTTTTGTTCCCTCTCCCTCTCTTTCGTGCAACACTTGATTGCTCACTCCACTACATAAAAATGTATGAAAATGTGCAATGTGATATTTAACCCTGGTCCCTAATAACCGGCACGCGAAACCCAACCTTAGTGTGAAATTCATGTTTGAAAAGCCACTTCTACATAACCCTTTGTTTCTGAAGCGTACTTGTACTCTAACACTTACCCTTGTTAGGCTTTGTGGCATTGTCTTCTTTGTAGAAATAGCAATGACTTCCATTTTCCACTGTAAGAAAATCTACATTTAAACATCCTGTTTCGGCAAGCCTTATCAGCCTTTGATATCTACCTTTTCTACGAATTTTTCTTAAACATTCGCATTTTGCTTAGCAAAAGGACTTGGGCATGTTATTTTGTCAGCTCGCACTTTCATAAAGTGTACTTTGAGTCTGTGTACAAACGTGCGCAAATATTTTTTGAAGTAATTTTTTTAAAAAATTCACTCACGGGTGCTTTCCCACTTACTTCGTATTTTAGCTTGTAGCCAGGTGTTTTCAGCTGGAACGGAGGAAGCGGTAGGCTTATAAGAAAGTACACAAAATATAACTTATCCGCACTCCAAGCTCATTTATTTTGTGCATGTGTGGCGATGGCGAGAGTGAAAGGTATACGCCATGTTCCATCAAGTAAAAAGTGTGTTTCGTGCCGAAACTGCGTTCAAAATTCATCACTTTGCGTACCACTCTTTCTTGCGTATTACACAGCTAAAAGTAAATATGGGTTGCTTTTTTATTACTCAATTCCTTTTATTGCTTAAGTTGCATCAATTCCATTTCCCCCAAAAAAAGGATTCTGTCCTTGATTCCATAGAACGCTTCACTCACTTTTTACTGTTCCCGCGTCAATTGAGTGAGCCCCGATAATTGCCTCAAGTTGGCGGAAAAAAAAGACACGCACTAGAGAGAAAAGAGCTGTACCATTCCGCTGAAGCTATTTTTCCTTTTTACTTCGCAATCTTTACTTTCCATAGATTCCTTTTTTTACTGTGCTATTACATTTTACGCTGTAAGGAAATGCTCATGCTTAGGCAAGTGTGCGAGCGAAAGTGTTACCTTATCCCTAATAAAACCATTTTCCTATAGACCTTTAAATACTCCCAGGTCGTATATGGAGTATGGAGCCGTAAAAGTTCCAATTTTGTGAGCACTCTTCCCATTAGCACTCTTCCTATATAACCCTCCAAATGTATCATATCTCCACTATTTTTGACGTTTTCTGCACTTTGCATAACTGACTTGAGTGGCGCAACATATATATAGGTCCTCATTTTCGGTTCAAGGTCAAAAGAGGAAAATGCTCTATAACGCAGCTATACAATATAATCTATTATGATTCAATTCAGTGAGCGTGTAGTATTGTACTATTAATAAAAATCAGAGAATGTTAGTTTGATTAGGGCGGTGATGAAAGCGAAAAAAAAGCTGTGCGTTTGGGCATTTGGCAGTGTGTGGCGTTTGAGATGAGGTCATGAAATGCTCCAAGCTGCAGGAGTGCAAGGGAGAAAAAAATAAGCTTTTTGTGTGGTTTGCCTCAATATTTTTTTGGGATAACTTTCATTATTTCCCCACAGCTGGTGCGGTGTGGTGCTTACTGCGTTGTAAAATGCTTTTACCTGTAATTTTCCTTTCTGCGAATTTTTCATGGCGAGGTGATTGTGATTGTGATGGTGATGCTAGGCAGATGCAACATGCAGCTTTTGACATGAATAGCGCTGCAAAAGCCTACTCAGATCAGAGGGACAGAAACGAAGAAATGTTCATAAAGAGAAAAAAAAATTAGTTCTTTCTTTTCCGCTCACGGGTGGCTTTCTCCTTGCTGCGATTTTGTAGAGCTAGCTCGGGGTGCATGAAGCAGTTTGTACTTTGGAAGTACGTAATGGAAAATTAACTGGATAGCATGCAGAGTCACTTAAGCTAATACTTTGTAGCTTGTCCGACCGAAATATGATAATTTATCTTCTTTGTATTTACTTTGAGCACCCTGATAAAATCCATTCTCGCATTACCCCTCAGTAGTACGATAGCACTGAAACATTTCTAATTCCAGGATGGTATCTGTCAATGTCATCAGTCATCATCTATAAATTGTCCTGTCAAGGACAGATACATGCATGAGATTAAAGCGGAAGTTGAAAGGAAGCTTTAGACTGTCACTAAATATGTCTAGAAATTGCAGATAATAATATGCCTGCCTGCCACTATGAGACTGATGGACGTAATGTGTAATTTACTCTGTTTATTGATTTTAATAGATGCAAGCTCTAACTACAGTACTGTTATATTTATGCCACGTGACCTAAATAATGATTTACGTTTAAACTGTTTTGGTAGTTCTTGGTAAGTTAGTGTTCAAAATTCACTTTAAAGTTGACTTTGACAACGCTTTACAAAGTGTCTAAGTGAAAATTCCTGTACGGAAGTCGTTTAAGTCAATTTTAATCAAATTTAATTCCTCTTACTGAATGACATCCTTGAGAACTAAAAATTCGAATCTTATTAGACAACGAAGCTATCCAAAAATCAATCCACTTTTTTAGTATTACATATTCTTGTCTGGTTGGTTTAACAAAAATGAAATAATCGCTAATATCGAACAAACCACAACAAACTGATGGTTATGTTATCAAGCGCACGTGAAAATACTAGCACACACAGTAAAAAGCCACTTAACTCGCAAAAAATCAAAAATCGGTATTTGCACTTTTCTAGAAAGGATGATTAGCTCATCAATTTTTCATTTCCTGCTATATAACTCTTCTGTGTAGAGTTTCCATATAGCTCGCGCATTCCTAATAAGTAATGAAAAATTTTCCCAACCAAGGTATGCCAAGGGCAAAGCACCCGCTCCAAGCATACATATAGAAAGTCCTTCTTTTCTCCTGCTAGCTTCACTTCCAATATTTTTTGCGGAGTGCAGTTCTACTTCTAGAATTCGTCAATTATGCCCGGATATTGCACATTACATGAAGAAAATCAACTTTTAATAGTCCTGTCGTTTTTATAGTGCCATGCCATGTATGTAGATCTTTTCTCTCCATCTTCAACAGACAAGGTTCAGTACTTACGTTTGGCAGTAATTTTTTTTACCCCAAGGCTAGTTATCTAAAGCAATGCAATACCTCACTACATTACTTCCTGGGGACGGTAAACCCCATTGCTAAAGCGTTTATGCTAGCTTCTTAATAACTGGAATTGAAGATTGTGTTATTGGGCTAAAATTACCCGATACCATCATATTACTAGAAAAGTGGGTCTAAATGTCAAATGACTTCCTATCGACTTCACTGCTTTCTCCAATTACGTTTCCAAGGGTAGCCTAGAACTTCAATGCTACGAATTGGATCAGATTAGTTATCTAATGAAGGCCTTGAAGCGCCAACTCAATTTAGAAAATGAACCCGGTAGTTTGTCATACAGCAGTTATTATCCCTTCAAATATATTAATAAAAAGGACACTTTATGACGATAATCCGTGCAATAAATCCCATTATCTTGCCTATCAATGTACAACTTAAGTAATAACAACGTTCATTACTTCACCTTCTGCAAATAAGTACAAACTGTTGCTTTGAAAGGTTTGCCTTTGAAGAATTCATTTAGGCTATTTTTACAGCTGGTGGACTACTCTTGGGAGAACGGCATAATTAAAGATAAGGTAAAAGCG
>JAHZND010005185.1:0-16097 GCA_027744115.1 Acrocyrtus sp. NNG-2020 | reverse complement strand
CGCTCTTCAATCTCTCTTAGGCTTTGAGCCCATGAGATTATTTACAGTAATAGGATATTTTTCCAATCTTTGTCTTGTTCATACGCGTATCTACATAATTGATTATTAATTAACAGAGACATAACTAATTAATTGTTTTTTGAGCCCTTTCAAACTTACTATTTCAGTTCATCATTTCATCCACAACGAATTTTCTTAGCTTTAGACTTGTTGACACGTAATAAAAGAATTCAAGAACGTCCTTCTTTTCAATTATATTTAGACAGTCAATCCAATTTTGCTTCACATTTCTGAGCCTACGCATAGTTGCTATTGGAATACATTCCATAAGAAAGTGTTCTAAGCTATTCTCTTTACCACACAATGTGCAGTTTTCTATCCGGTTGAAATCATGTGAATAGTTATCTACATATATTCTATCGTAATTTAGCCTAAACTGTGCTAATAATGATAGCATTTTTTGCGGTAAATTTAACGACAGGTATTTACTGGGTAGAACTGACTCACTGTATATTTGAGTGTAATACGAATATTTTGCTGATGCTGCTACACGTTCAACATCCGCTTGCCTCTGACAGTCCAGTAAGTTTACCAAAAGATTTTGGGCTTGGTCGGTGAAAACTTTGCAGTCAGTAGTTGTGAGTAGTGATGGTTGACCATATTGTTCAAAGATTTTTGACATATGTGTGACCCAGTTTCCTTTCTCCCCGTGTTGGTCGTCGTTGAGGCTCAGGAGCGCGTTAAAACATATTTTCGAGCTTCTACTTTCCGGGGTTGCAAGAAGTTTCCTCCAGTACATAAGAGCCTTCTTAATTACATGAAACTCCATACTCGCCCTCCCTGTTTCAAGCCTGAGAAGGTAGGATGGGACATACCACGAAACTCCAAGTGCTCTTCTAATAAAGGTTGATTGAACAACTTCTAGCTGCTGCCATTGTGACAGTCCCCAAAATTGGCTTGCATAGAGTACGCTTGGTGCTGTTATACTATCGAATAACTTAATCTTGCTATCCCAATTGGTAATTCTTCCTCTGTTTAAAATATTTCCAACCGCTCCGACACTGGATCTTCCTCTTTTCCGATATATTTCTGCTGTTTTTGAGAAACTCAGTGTTGACGTCAATGGCACTCCAAGGTACGTATACGTTGGTACTATCTCGAGTACCTCCCCTCCGTATCTGAAAGTTAGCTTTTTTGAGATAGGGCCTCCTCGTCTGAATACCATTACTTGGGTTTTTGAGGCATTAACTACTAGGGACAGACTTTTAAAATAGTCCTCCAATGCATTCAATTTTGCTTGAAGACCCCCTGGTGATGCTGCCAAAACGCACATGTCGTCAGCGAAGCACAACAACTGCAAGTCATGTTTGTGGGTAATTTTTATACCGAAACCTTTACTTCTCAGGACTGATTCTACTTCCGATATATATAAATTGAAGAGGAGGGGGCTCATTATCTCCCCTTGAAAAAGACCAGTGGTTATCGGTATGGGGCAACTGAAGCCATCTTCTAGTTTTATTCGAGTTGTTGCATTCTCGTACAGCTTCTTAAGGATACGTATAATCTTGCTTGAAACGCCAAGCGTAAAGAGCTTTCTCCAGAGTTTTTCGTGTGGCACTGATGGAAAGGCTCTTGCAAAGTCAACGAATAGAGCATACACTTTTCTATTTGCATTTATGTTTAGCTGGACTGCAGATATTAAAGAGAACAACTGGTCCTCACAGCTTCTCGACCTTCGAAACCCCCCTTGCGCCTCCGGCAGTAGATTGTTGTCTTCCGCCCACTCACTCATTCTAGTATTTAATATTTGCGTAAATAGCTTCTGTACGTGATTCAGGAGGGAAATTGGTCGAAAATTGTTTGGATCTCGGTTGTCACCTTTTTTATGGAGCATCGTCACTGTTGACTTAGACCATTCTAGTGGTACTGCCTCGGATAATAATATTTCATTTAATACACGGAGTAAATACATCCTGCCTATAGTAGGCAGGTTTTTAAGGAACTCGTTACTGATTCCGTCCGTGCCTGGTGCTTTATTTGCTGGAAGTCGCCGCAATGTTTTATTTAATTCTTCAAAGGAGATCTCCTTTTCAAGCGCTTCATTTTCGTTTCCATCGTACGTATTAGTATCTTGGCTCCAAACTGGCTGAGCTGCTTCATAAAATTCGACCCATTCGGATTCTGTTACATGATTCGGTAAAAGAGGTTTTCTTCGGTATTGTCTCACGCTTCTCCAGAATTCCGGAGCTTTGCAATTAGTCAGTTGTTCCCTCTTAGCTCTTTCGTGCATTTTCTTCTTCCTTTTAGTGCACTCGTGATAGTTTTTTCTTGCTATGACGTAGTCATTCCATGTGCCAGTTTTTTGTTTTCTTTTAGCATTTTTGTAGGCCAACTGCACGGTTTTTCTACTGTTAATACAATCCAAGTCGTACCATGGCTTATTTGGTAGTTCATCGCTACTAGTTCTTTTCACCATGCGGCAGGTACGGGAGGCTGCATAGATGATATCACAAAATGCTTCATAGGTATATTGTTCGTTCTTCTCAAACAGCTTTAGTGTCACTTCTTTAAACTTGTCTTCCTTCTCGCTATTCCAGACTAGCTTGCTATGAACGAATGCTTTTTTGTCTGTGTTTTCTTTAAAGATTATCCTGACTGGAAAGTGCCATGAGCCGCATATGTTGAAAACTTCAATCTTTTTTATTTTATACATATGTGGGGCGTTCACAAATGCCAAGTCTATGACACTTTTTCCCATCGGGGATGTAAAAGTGTAGTTTGCTGGGTAGTCACCCTCAACACGTCCATTTAGGAGAATTAGTTCAGTGCTTCTCATTGCTTCCATCAGCTTCACTCCTCTTCTATTAATGATTTTATCGCAGGATAGTCGGGCTGATAAGTCATTAGAGTCTTCGTGTTCTGCTTCAGTTAACTCCCCTACTCTTGCGTTCATATCTCCGGCTACTATGAACGTGTCATTAGGAAATTCTTCTTGAATTGAACAAATTAGCTCCTCTATCTCATGAATTAAACAGTCGTACGTCTGAGGTGGTGGGATGTACACTAGCAACATCATTATGTACCCGGAGCCTTTTTTGAATCTTGCTACTATATACGTACTTGTCTTCTTTACAAGTCTAACCAGATCAAGATGGTTTTTGTTATAATACAACACTAATCCACCGCTACCTCTTCCTTTTACAAAAATTCTCGTGGCAAAAACTTCAATCTTACTATATTTATGAGACAACTGATTTGAAAAGTCTTTTTCGGCCCAAGTTTCATAAAGTCCAATTATATCACTTTGCATTAATTGAGATACATCTGGACCGCTCATTTTGTTCAAAGTGGCTATACCTTCAATGTTCCAAAAACTAATGCTAAAACTTGCCGATTTTGTTATAGGTTTGAAATTTGAGAGAGGTCGGTGGCACTGTGCTTGTCACTGATCTTTCACTACTGCACCGTTTATAACTTTAAAGCTGTTCAGCACTATGTTATCTTTTTTAATACGTAGCACTCCATTTCTCAGCGACTTGGTTAGCTTTGAATCTGACTTTTTCTGTGCTTTGAAGAACTCCCTCAGCTTTGCATTGTCTTGCCTTTCCGATTTGGTGAGGTCATCATTGAGGAAAATCTGAACCCCTCGGAATGTTAAGCCCACTGCTTGTCGCATCATTCTCTTTTTATCAATAATGCGGACTAACTTAAGGAGGAGTGGGCGGGACCTTCCTGCTGTATATTTGCCAAGTCTGAAGACATCATCTATCTGAATATTGTGTATTCCCATTTGTTTGCATATTCCTTCCACTAAATTGATGTTCTCCCCTTCCTGTTCCTCTGGTTTTAAATTAGGGGTTTCCGCTAATCCAACAATTACAATGTTGCGTTCCCTGCTGGCTTTTTCGATTCGAGAAACTTGCTGTTTTGTTTCTTTGTAGTCGTCCAGTAGGGGTTGTAATCTCTTATCAAAGAGTCCCGTCATAAGCTTCTCTATACTCTCAAGGTCGCTCTTGCTTAGACCCATGTCTTGTCTCTGTATTTTTTGAGGCTGCTTGCTATTACTCGAAGTGTCAGGGCTCTCGCTGCTCTCTCTGCTATTCCGTCCCCTCTTTTCGGCTATACGTTTCTTATCACTATTTTTGCTGCCGTTATCAGTTTCAGACATCGGTATGCCTATTTCATGCTTAAGCAGAAATACTGCAGTACCGTCTCTTTAAATTTCTTAAGAAATATTAGGTTTATTCTAATGCCCCTGGCTGAAAACTTCCACGCACCAGCCGATAGCTCCGCACTGCTTCGCAGCTCTCACAAGACTATGGCGACTGCTTGGGGGTAATAAATTATGAAAATTCAACTTCCGCTTGAAATAAGTCTTGCCAGATAAAGCCTGGAAGGCTAATAGGAGTATTGATGGTGCGATAAGGACAAGGAATATGTTTTTTATCTTTTCCTTGCCTAAAAATATCAACGTGACTTGAAATGGCCTGGCCTTGAGAAAAAAAAATATCAAGAAAATTTCCAGTAGAAAGGTCACAATTTGGTTATTTTTTTTAAAAAAAAAACAGCATCTTTCTGTGCAATATTAAAGTGGTGGAAAGTAAGCGAAGTGTGTAGTATGCCTAATCTAACTGCAATTGGCCACTAAAGTAGTCAAGAGGGGAGTGAAATGAAATTACCTTTTCAAAAGTTTTTGCCCACTCCTTACTTTTCCCCTCTCTTATTTAATGCAGCGCTTATACATTCCAGCATGTTTCAGCGGACCAATTGAGGAAAAAAAAGAAAAAAAAGCCAAGTAACTTCCCCCACCAGTCCATTCACAGTCGAATACCTTCAGACTCACCACTCTCTAAAAAAGGAGAAAGTAAATTTTTTTGAGATGCAGTGGATTTCCATTGTGGAAAAGGCAAGCTAAGCACAGACGGAGATGATCATCCACTATAAAAAAAGAACTTCAACTTTCACCCTTGAACACAACTCATCTATGAAAAAAACCGAGTGTGCTCACGTGCTCTAGCTCCTTTATATTGCATAGGTATGAGCAGTCCAGTTTCACTGTTATTTTTTTTTTCTTTGCTTGCCTCCCGAAAAACCAACCACACAGCATTCCAGTATTTATAAAGTAGGAGCTGAGAATGTGCGTATGTGCTCACACCCATTATTGCACAATGAGCAACGTAGCCAAAACAGCTTCCTGTGAAAGTGCGTTTTCCCCGAGCAGAATAACCTTGTCCAGCTGCCACTTCCTCGTATCTCATTTTTACTGCAACTGGTTGTGCATGAGTAAGTGTGCACGTGATAAAATAGGCACGGGTAATGTCATGATTATCCGCGGTCAAAATGATGAAATTAAAAAAAAGTGGTTGTTATAATTTCATAGCTAAAAAGTAGTTGATGGATATAGCTTACGCATTTGGGGAAAGCTGAGATTGGCAGGATGTAAAAGCTCTCAGGAGATTGAAAGGGAAAAAAAGGTAGAAATGGAAAAAACGTTTTTTACTTTTGAGTTATTTTGAGTAGAAAATACCTTTTCATTATGCTTTTCTTATACCTTTACGCAACGAATTTCTATTTCTGGACTTCCACCCGTTTATCGGTAAAATCAAGAAAAACGGTCATACTCCTTGTCCCGGAGTGCACCTTATTTTTCCATTTTCAAACCAGTCTGCCACTTGCAGGCCAAAGTTACGTATCTTTTTATTTCTCTTGTAGCCTTCCTCTGATCTTTTTCGATAGTTTGATAGTACTTTGGGCTTTTGACTTTGGCGGTGTAACGTGCACATTCACAACTCAGATGGTGCACCTCCATTCATACGAATATTTTTTGGAGTATTCTCTGTATGTCGCTGCTCGAAAGCTTGTTGTTCTCGATTAAAAATATGCCCAGGTTTTCCCTTAATTGATTCCCTCAGCGGTACTCTATCCTGATCACAGCACTATCTTTATCCAAGCTATCTAGCTCTAACGGTCCATTGTTCGTTCAATTTAAAGTTTGAGTTATCCCGTGCCTTTGGTATTAATTTATGAAATCGAAATCACTTCGCAATCAAAACAAATCTAAAACCGGTGTTATCAAACTATCTGCCGGTTTAACTATCAATAAAGGGTAGACAACAACACAAAGCAATTAATTTAACTAACTATTAATAACTTTATTTATTTTCACACCTTTATTTCTCTCCCCAGATTACAAACTAATTTATTATTTCTATTATTTTCCATGCTCTCCACGAGCGTACAAAATCTTTGCTTCCGTTCTGTACAAAATCTGAATTGCTACTCTAGAAGTCAAAAAACTGACCATTCATTCTCTTATCTTCCTTATGCTACACACCATTTACTAGTCACTATCATCGCCCGCTCTCTCGCAGACCTGTTCATACAAGAACGCAAACGAAAGTCTCACTGCTGCGCTCCTCTCTCTCACTCGCTCCTCTCTGCTTCTCTCCTCACCACACCGCTCAAGCACTCCACACACTGCTTTTTTTTTAGACTTGTGCAATCATTATTTTACATACAAAAACAGAACATGCTCCATCACGATCCATTTTCCACACAAACCTTACGTTTACCCACTGAGAATTCATTTTCTCTTTTGGCCTTCTACAATCATTTTTTGCCATTCAAAATCCATGCATGATCCATCATGATCATTTCTTGGCAATATTACATACAAACTTAATATTTACAATACAACATCATCCTAAACAGACTAAATTAAATATTCTTATTGTTCCCTTCGCCACACTGTAGTAAAAATATTTTTTGAGGAAGCCCAGCAGGAGATGTGTACGGAAAAATTTCATAAAAGGGGAGAAAACTGCTAAAATGCCTGGTTATCTTCTCTCGTGGTGTTACCATTTTCATCAATAAAGGAAATTACCCTTTTTCCTCTCTCAGTGTTTTTCCCTGTACATTTCATCCATTTCCCCCATACATTTCCAAGGAATTTCGGTTTCTCTGAATTGAAAAGAGTGCCTTTTCAGCTTTTAGTAGAAGAACAGCATCCGCTTTGGTTTCTTTGAAACGTAATTTCGTCGTTGCAAATCACCCACCTCTTTAAAAAAAATTGACAAAAGTAGTTTTAAAACCTGTCAAGGTGACTCTAAGTGCAAAGTCAAGGTAATAATGCAATCCCTTCCTACGATGTCTGATTGGCTGACTACTTGAAAATAGCATCATTAGTACAACTGCCTAACCACACTGTCGCGTAATTCTTTACCTGTTTCGAATGCCTGAATTTGAATAAAAGACATGAATAATCATAAACAAATACCTTTCCAAGGTTCAACTGAGTTCTTGTAGAAGTTGCAAAAAAATTAACACTAATACCTACATAATTCGTTTCAGATGGAAGCTATTTACACAAAGGACTTAATCAAAATGGAAGGTAAATTGGAAGGAGCTTATATCTGCTTTGTAAGCATTACACAATTAATACAATATTTCTAATAGGTTCTATTTTGAAGGTTACCACCTGGAAATCTACGCTCGAGCACGCTTCTATTATAATGAAACTGCCAAAATTCTGAGAAAAGTTCCCATTCGCGGATAATGACAGCTGAATGGATTCGTAATAAAGAGCAAAAATGCGATTTACAGCGCACGCACATTCCATAACTGTGGTAGGGCAGGAGTACTGGTAACTATCCAAAATGAGACGGCAGCTCCAATAATACAGTTTTTTTGTTTTTTTTTGGCAACTGGGTGTTGTAAAATAGTGATGAGGCTGAAATACCTTTCCACAGCTAACCCTCAATGAGCAAACAGTTGAGCTAGTAAAACAAAAGTGGGAGTGGAAGGCTGGATTTTGATAGAAAGCAGAAGTAGGAGAGAAATGGGGAGGGAGATAAAATACTCTCAAATTAAAGAATACAGTGAAGTGGGTGAGATTACACTTTGAGCTGGGCTAGGATCCCATCCCACGCTCATTGTAAAACCTCATTTCAGGTGCAAATTGTGGCTTTCCAGGACTCTCCAGAATATCCACCTACACATTTTTGTAATATTGAAGGGGATGAAGGCAGCTTTGTGCGCAGGATGAGAAAAGTCAACCTTATTTTGAAAAGGGCAGAGACCTTACCACCTTCTCTTCTGTATGAGACGAGGGCTCCCGTCCAGATTTTTATTGGGGAAGGCCATTTTTTGGCTATCTTTCCAAAATAAGGAAATTATATTTAGGGCAAGCGCACATGTTATATACGAGGGTTTTTTTGGAGGTATAGGTACGCACATTTTATTTTCGGGAGTGGTTTGCTCAGCTCATCTCTCTTAGGATTTGCACTCGCCGCAAAAGTCATTACCAGGAAAATCCTCCATTTAATCAGCCAGCATGCTAGTAAACTGGAATCGTTTTCTTGTAACCTCAAGCCCAGCATTTTGCTTCGGCAGCATCCCCTCCCTATTCCCTCCAATTTTTTTTACTGCACTCATTCCATTCGCAATGTGCGTGCTGAAGTTACTAACACGTACGGAAAGCTGGTCACACGCTTATGCCATCCAAACTACCAAAAAATGTGAGGGACCACACAACGTGCCGCGTTTATCTTGAAAACTCTCAATTTGTATTAAATGCGGAGGTTATTAGTAGGAAACTACAAAGCTTGGAATATGTATGCTGCTCATCCCTCTCCAAACTCGTGCCAGATTAGAAGTAAATGGAGTGTCTTTTCCGGTTTTACAATGCACAATTTACAAACACCAGCTGCACCAGTAAAATAGCAGCAAAGTCTAGAAATGATGGCCCTACTATTCACTACTGATCGCCGGTCAAATGAACGGAAACCATCCGAAAATAGGAAGAAATCGTGTCCCATTCCCTTCCCATTCCAAAATTATGCCCGTCCTCTCTTTCCCTGTATCATTTACGGAGAATGGAGTGGCGAGAAGAGAGGCAATTTTTCAAAGTTAAATGTATCGTTTTACTCCAGCTCATTTAATGCCCCTACAAAATTCAGAGCTAGAGACAAAGCCACTCTCACTTTCAGACTGGGGAGAAGTGAAAAGCAGAAAAAAAATGCTACCAATAATGCAGTCACTGACCACATTGCAGTTTCGCCTGCTCACTTGACATCTACAAACGCATACAGATTCCGGGTCTCACTTCCACTAAATCCCTTCTGATTTAGAAGGGGATAGCGATAGGTGTACCCCAGAAAAAAAAATAGATGAATGGAATGTTGTTACTGTAAAGTGCACGCATATCTCCTCAGGACTCAGTCAGTTGTAACTTTTTCAGTTTTTCGGTTACGAGTACAGTTGCTGTTGCTAGTTTCCTACTTGCCGCATTTGTCTATCTGTTCGCTGCTGGCATGGAAAGCACTGATGTTGACGTTCCTTCTATAAATATCCAGGGGTAGCGGTAGCGTTTCCCCCTAATCGTGCACATAAGTTTCACTTCCTTCACTCATCAATTCAGCGACACCGAAATGCGTTCTCTTTACCGTTCCCTCCCTTTTTCACACAATTTGTATTTGTACTGACCCAAACACATGCTCCTACCTTTTACAGATAAAATTCCCACTTCACCACTTTCGCTAACAGGATCCGCACTTGACACGAGTGTTTATTATTTTACACTGTTTGTATCCCTAGAAAATTAGGTTACCTTAAAAAAGAGAAAAGTAAATTGAGGATAAGCTGATATTTTACTGGAAACACTTTCACTTTTTGTAGGGAGCAAGGAACCCAATAAAAAGGTATTTATTTACTTTTTTTATAGTGCTTCCGGTTCAATCTAGCCCAAAAAAACTTTGAACAACGGATTGTGTTTATTGTGCTCTCTATTTACCCATTTAATCCCATTTTAGAAAGGTGCTGATGCTGATTTATTAAAAGCCTATTTTAGTATTAGGAAAAGGACGACACATTGCAAATTGTAAATTGCTTTAAATATTTAGCGACAACTTGCGTGCCATTCTAGAGAAATTTCTCCATCAGTCACTATTACGACTAGATTTCTTAAGCAGACCTGTTTTATTGGCTTCATATCAATCAGCGGAAACTCATGAAATTCGGCTTACTTTTATTGGCTTCTTTCAACGGGACTATTTCCGCTGCTGCGCTGCGACGCGACTCCCAGACTATTTTTTCCTGAAACGGAGTTCATACATAATTTAGTCCGCTCAGTAATACTAATAATACGCTCTATTTATTGTTAAAATCAAGCAGAGACCACACGAAATTGGAGCATGTTCGTCTTCATCCCCTCCCCATTTGGGAAAATGGATAGCAGTTAATTTAAGTAACATGTGGTCACATATCACTGGAAAATAGCTCCTATATACCTACGAATGTGCTACTGTTCCGCTAAATCAGTGAAAAAATGTCCTGCTTTTTGGGGTTGGTGAAAGTTCAAGCTCAATTCAATAGCCGAATCGTCTACAGAGAAGTCCCGCGAATGTCCACGAGAACATTTTAAGGGTTTTTTTCAGACACACAAATCATTCCGTGTGGCTCCTGGAGTTTCACCAGATTTGTGATTTGGTAATGAAATTAAGAAGAACTCCGACAATCAGCGAAAGCTCTTTCTCCCAGTTTGCAGTGAAGGTTGATGTGTCTGTATCAGTGGAAACTTTTTCCTTAATTGTTCAGGGTCAATTTTGATACAAAATTTGTGTACAGAACAGCAGTGTAGTGAATAGTGAATAGTAAATGCGAATGCAAGTCCCTTTGTCGCTTTTGTTTTTATAAACATTTTCGTCTGTGAATAGTAGTTACCTAGTCCATTTCGACTCTGATGGAAAACGGAACTTTGACTCTGCTCTTTATACACTCATACAAGCACATTTTTTATTTACATAGTCTGAAGGAGTTCCACTATTTACAGTTATAACAAAAGCGCGGTTGTTGTTTGGCTATGGCTGCGGCTGCACTCATGAACAATTCGGAAAGCGTGCTTTCCTAGTAAACGACGAACCAAAAAAAAACTCTCCAGGTTCTGTTATAAATTCCAGGGAGACTCCTCAATTCATCATGTTCTACCCCCAACGAGAAAGTTTTTATGTCGTTCATTATAAATGGCTCACGCATCTATTTGTGCCTGCCAGCATGTGAATACAAATCGATTCATTACAAAATAAAGCATTGTCGGGCCTTTCATCCGCATGGAGCCTGCCGTTTTTTGTTGACTACTTTAATTTAAACGATATCTGCCAAACACACTGCTCTGGTGACACTTTCCTTCGCCAATTTACCTAGAGTGCTAACTGCTAACGCAGTCTGAAATTGTCGCAGCAAAAGCTATTACGTCTAGGTGATAGCTGGTACGTCCAAATCCTTGGTGCTGTGAAAGGAATTTAAATAACGCTTGTCCAATAAATATTCCAGAACTTAGTTTTTAAGGTAGGTATTTCGGAAAGTTTTCAGAACTTGAATTTTTACAGCGATAAATTATTAATTATTTAGACATTAACTATTCTTAATTGTAAAGCTTGCTCTGATGGGAAGATGCCGATCAAGTGATAGCGCATTTAAGCATTTATTCCGTTGACAATATCGGAACTTCTTGAAATATGATGATAACCGATGATATGGTCCAGTTAATGCATTTATTTGAAAGGGACTGAAAAACTTTTTTTTCTTATATTTTAACTATAGATCGCTCCACCGCTGAGAAGGGTGATGAGTTAGTAATGTAGGATTACAAAGGATCATAGAAAAAGTGGTGTATTCTAAACAAAGTTTTTTGGGCGAACATTTTCACTTGAAATTCAGAGCACTTTCGGGAGTCCCAAAGTTTACAAATCTCGTCAATTATCATATCACTTAATAAATCAAAATGAACAAATGAGCGCTTCATTACTTTTTTGAAAACTGGAAACTCTGGAGCTAAGTGCCACCGCCATTTCAGTGTTACTTCCACACACAAAAAAATTTCTTCTTTTACTGACTGAATACTGATTGTGAATGGAGAGCTTTCCAAAACGGAATATGATGTAAAGGTACTCATCAAAAGTTCGTTAGGGATAGTAATTTTTTTTTGCTGGCAGAGGAATGAATGTAGTATTAGCTGTGAAAACTTTTTTTAGATATGATCTTCGAAGATATGTTATGAAATCCAATAATTTTTCCTTGTCATTAATCTACGTTTAGGGAAAAGTGGATATGTCAATATTAAAGAATACGAGCGTGAGGCATTTCCCAACTTTACTCTCGTTTTCCACCAAGCAGCCACCAGCACTAATACTAATATTCCTTGGCAAATGAAGACAAGAGTGTTCTGTGGTGATATACTTTATAGACTCGAGGAGGAAAAAAATATTTTATTTTATACCCAAATAATGATTCTGAAAAATTTCCCAGCTTTACACATTTACTTAGAGAAGTATTGTCACGTGTGTGAAAAATACTGATAATAGCATTCAATTGACAGGTCTATCCATCAAGACTAGTGGAATGACATGATCCCTTGATCCATTTCCAACGAGAGAGGGAAAAACTACGATAAAAGAAAGTATTGCATGTAGCCATGTGGGTTACTGTGCCGCACCAACACTTCCTCTTCCTCTTGTTATGCACCACCATAGCATAGGTATAAAAAACATAAAAAAATACCTTCTTGGCTGAATAAGCTTGTCGTGCGGGTAGTAGTGGTGGGTGGATTGTGCGATTTCCATCTATCTCCGTCGTTCAACTATTCTTAGATTTATAGATCACTCTCTCAAAATGGCATTATACAGTTACAAGCTGGAGCTCGTTTTCTTTCTTGTAAAGATGCCAGAAGGAAATGCAGCGAGACATGCAGCACGCATGTTCACGTCAATTTTTAGGCGATTAAATTGCCCTTTTAAAATGATTATAATTACATGACAAACTTCTAATATTTTGTGATATAATCTACTGAATTGTAATATTTAGTCTAATATTCCAAATCTTTTGCATCGTCGAAGAATGTCAGAAAATATGTGACATTGTGAAAAACTAGCCTTTGATAGAAGAAGAGAACAAAAAGGTGTGACGTGAGGAAGGAAATGACACCTAAAACGAGTTCCTGTTGCAAGTTCTATCGCGCTACTTTAGCTAATGTAAATGGGCACTGAATTTTCATCTTATTTCGGTGATGCTGTGAGACCTCCTCTGTCATCGCTTCGCACATGGATATCATGTTACTTTTTTTACTAAAGGGATTTTCCGGAATGGAATGGTTTAGGTATGTGCGTCACACAGCTACAGCTTGTTGAAATTCATGCCACTCTTTTCCCTTCCACTTAATGAGAACAATGAACTAGGAGTGGGAAAAAAGTGAAAATGGCGGCGGGAAAGAAATCATAAATCATTTTCTCAATCTTTCACAACTTTCCTTAGCATTACACTTTTCCCTTTTTACGTAGACCACTCTATTCCTATTTTTGTGAGCAGAGAAGAGCANGCAGAGAAGAGCACTTTTTTTTCGTTTTCATTAGCTTCGCTGCTTTTAATTAATGCCTTCCCACTTCCAATTACAAACTGGGAATTATAAAATCAAGCAACTTAGCTCTAATAAAAGATTGATCTCAACACTGAAATTAAAAAATTCTAAATGATGACTAATGACTAGTGACATTTTTCTAAACATTTTTCTTTTTTGACATGATTTACGTAAAGTTAGTCTGATCTACTCATTTTATTAAAAATTATCCAAAAATTTAATTTATATTTTTCCACATTTTTTGAAATTGCTTCATTGTCAAGTCTAATTCAAGTAATTTTACTTGTGTGCTGTCGCTGCTCTGTCCAAGCAGTAATTCTTCTCTTACCTCCCATCCATCTCTGTTTTGCTTAGAAATGTGAACTGAACTGAACAGAATGTGAGAAAGTTTCCCCACACTCCCTAATATATTTATCGGTGAAAAAGCAAATCCGATGCTCCTCACAGCCACATGTTTTTTCCACAACTATTCCAACTTGTATTGAAAGATTAAGAAACAAAAACTTGCTTTTTTTGCAATGTAGGCCAAAGCAGAGTTCAGCGGGGAAAAAGAAAGTCTAAAATAAAAGAGTTATGGCCCTTTAGGCTTGTCCCGCATCATGGATCTGTTCTTCCGCGTGCCTTTTTTTAGCCCTTTCTTCTATTCTGTCCGCCTTTACCCTTTTCTAAAAATACCTATTTTACTCACATTCGCTATCCAAATACCTACCTACTACATATCCTAAAATATCCTGTCTATTCTGTCGCCGTACTGCACAGCAGTATTTGTGTTTACACAGCGTCAGTATGTAGTTCATATCACCTTCTACGAATTTTCATTCATTCATACATTTCCCCCACGTGTGTAGGTAATTTTAAGCCCTTCCCAAGAAAAAATGTTTATGGTAGTCACTGAGCAAAAAAAAATTTCACTCCACTTCACTTGCTTTTCTCTTTTCCATCTATCTCTTTAAAAAACTTTTTTTGCAAGTAAATGCCTTGGGTCGATCGTTTCTCCCGTGTGAACTGAAAACCAGAAGAATAAGGGGATGGACTCTCCATTTCACGTTCAGACAACCAAGGGAGGTGGAACGGCTTAGCCAGCTTCTATCTGTACTCCGATTGCAATGCACTTAAGAAAACATATAGGCAACTCTTGGAATAAGCGTAAGTCTCCCAAAAAAGAAAAACTTTTTTTAACTGTTTCATTTAGCCCATACACAAAAATGGGACTACCTCCAAGTCCAACACCCAACCTCCATCCACGGAAACTTTTTAGCACAGTTTTGGGGATTTTTTTTTCTTCCCGGTACAAAAAAGTAAGAAAACGTTTCCTCCTTTTCTGAAAATGGTTTTTTAGGGATTTTTCTTTTCCAGGAAGGTTCCCTTTTTACAGAGAGATTCGAGGGTAAAAATAGGCCTTTCGGTGGCATTGTTCGTCTTTCCTTTTTTCAGGGAGAAGTGAAACGTATCTAATGTTTAGTAGGCTAATACAGAAAAGTACTTGAATGGTGCGTTAGTCTCACTTTCTATACTCATTATATACGGGAAAATAGTGCCTGAGCGGCTCTTTTTTCTTCGGTCACCCTCTGCTTTTACCCAATATCCGAAATTGAGCTGCCTTTGTGCCAGCGCCACATCACCACACAACTTACATCTTCATAAATGGAAAGAATAGGTGAACAGCCCCGAAATCAATAGACAACGTGGAGAGAAATGACTCAATACGGGAGAGTAAATTTTAAGGTGCAAAGAAAAGATTAAAGTAAACTATCAGCTATGGAGAAATATATCTTTTCTTACAAGATCACGATCAAACGCACGACTTTCCTACTTCCAATTTTGCGGGGTTTCTGGTAGTGGCGTTTCTGTACTTAAGTAAGATGGTTAAAGCATCTTCGTAGAAAAAATATATACAAAAATTGTAATCTGCCCCAAGCATTGAACAGCATGCGTATCACTTTATACATTTTTTCTTTTTTGGGCGGAGTGTTTAAAAGTAAGAAAAACATTGTACTTATTTTCTCCTTTTTCTAAAAGCTTTATCAACTTTTGCCCACTTGAAAAACAAGAGTTGCAAAAAAAAGCAAGATAGGAAGTAAGATTTAGCGGCATTTATTTCATTTTATCTTGCCTTCTTCGTTATTATCAGTGCTGAAGAATATCGCTAGATACATAATAAGGGAAAGTACGCTAAAATTATATATTTAGTGGTGTGTAGTGTTTGCTGGCTGGAAAATTCACGCAAGTGTATAGTAATTGGTTAGATAAAAGGTCTTAAAGAGAAGAGTAAAGTATTTACCTACTTAACTTCCCCTGAAAAAGAGAAATAAGTAAAGAGCCAGAAAAGAGAGAAGGAGAAGAAGAAGACGCAACAAAAGTTTTTTTTTCTTCATCCTTCTCTCTTCAACTTGATAGCACTATTTTATACATAAGTAGGGACGCAAGCGAGTTGTGAATTCTCAACAGCTTCCACGGGAAAATTCACAACTTTCTCTCATTCATATTTCTTCCATTCACTTCTATAAACATCTCTCTCCAAAAAATAGAGAAGAGACTGAAAGAAGAGCTCCCTTCCATTTACATTTAGCCACACACACAATTCATTTACTTCTTAAAACTAGCCTTCCACTATTTTTCCTCCGGTTTTTCTTCACCGAATTTAAACACTTGACTGAGTCACCGAGAGATTCGGTTCTTATGCTTCGGT
>JAHZND010005184.1:0-20972 GCA_027744115.1 Acrocyrtus sp. NNG-2020 | reverse complement strand
TTGATGAGAGGTTATGAAATTACTAAAGATGAAATTCCGATTCTGGTAAGCACTGAACAGTATGCCTACTATATTGAAAAACTTTCCATAATATTTTATTTATAATTGACATTATATGTGTACCATTTTATATCTTTAGAAACCAAAGGCCACCACCTGGGACAGCGTGTTTGAGGCTCTCAATGATACATTAACTATTGAAAAGGACGTGAGAGACTATTTCAAGAAGATCATTTTCATTTGTGAGGGTGGTAGTGACGCTGATCATTCTAGTGTAGATTATCATGTAAGTTGGTTTACATAATACTAAAAATACTAACAAGAGTAACTGCTATTACGTCTTTCTAATATTTATTCTTAACAAATAGATTTCCGATTTCCTTACTGGAAACTTTTTGGAAGAACAACATCACGGAGTTCATGAAATAGCTATGCTGATGACTACACTTGGTAGAATGCGCAAGGAGGCTGGTAATCAAGCGTTTGCTGAGATTGAATTTGACAGAACCCTTTTGAAGGATTAAATGCACTTATTGAAATTTGCAAAGTTCCTGTTGTTTAACAAACTTAAATATATGTAATATTAATTTTTTTTCTTTCAAGTATTTCTAAAAAAATAAACGGACATTCTATGTTATAATTATGCAAACCATGAAATAAAATTTTATTCCGACTTTCGAATTTAGCCTTTAGCTGAGTTACCACCTGTAAAATTTCCATCTACAAAAGTATGTGTAATTTTGCATAAAACTAGCTTGCTTCATGTACGAGGTTGGCTTGTGAGTGCTTCAAAGTTTAGATTTGTTTCCGCTGCCGCTTCCAGGTCCTGGAGGCATGATATACGGAGTTGAGGCAGGATACAACCCTTGTTGTCGTTTCCAAGACACAACATTATCAATAATAACCTAAACAAAAGGAAATATTTCATTGCTTTAATAATTACGTAATTAGTGGTAAAAAAAAGTTGGAAACAGTCAAAAGCAAAAACTTACCTGATCAGAAGTTGGTGAAAATTTATCACCTTCTTTCTCTGCGGCTCCACCCTCAGCCTTTGATACCACGTGAACACTCAAACGTTTCTTTCTGCCAGAATTGGGCCCCATTGTAACCTGTAATGTTTGCACATCAGATTAGTTTTGCACATTTTGTTTTTTTTTGTAACTTACATGTAATTTCAATTTATATTTAATTTTATACAGCATAAAAATCACGAATATCCTTCAATGTAATTTGATCAAGTTCCGCCAATTCTACAGCTTGCTTGTCAAAGTTAAATTGTTGAAGAACAATTTCTGTCCAAACAAGGTTGGCTCGGTCATACATCTTTTTAGGCTTTTCTGACTTTCGAACGGAGACTGCAGTTCTGTGCTGAAGAAATTCTTCCTCTGTCATTTTGGTCAGAATTTCCTATATTAAATAGTTTTATATTAAATAGTTTGAATTCCTTAATCAGTATTAAATATTTGAACCTGAATATTTGAGAAAAACAAACCTCCAAATTAGTCAAAAAGTTATCAATTCGACCTTCCACAAATACGGGATGTCGGTCACTTTGAACCAAGAACTGGATTCCTTGGGTTCCATGTGCGCGACGGACACCAGTAAAAACAATATATCCAAGCTGTTCTTTAGTACGTAGTTGGTTAAAGCAAGGTTCATTGGCAATATGGTCCAAAAGTTCTACCATGACATTTGCTCGAGTACTTTGAACTCCTGTTTGGAAAAGTACAGCAGCACATGAACTCAAATGAGACTTGTGTTCCGCTAGGTAAAGATGACTACTGCCATCAGGTAGGCTGATTTCCCTTAGTCTGTTTGTTTGAGAAGACAGCAATGCAGAGGCTCCTTTCTGTTCCAAGTGTTTTTCAGAATTCTTTACCAATTCAGTAGCTTCTGATGATGTAATGTTTCCATAGATAAGCCACTCAAATTTGATTTTTCTTGCAAATTTCCTGACAAAGCTTTCGAATTTTTGCAGAGTAACATCTGTATATAAATAAAGTAGGTAATAGTTTTATTATATATTTATTATTTACTACACCTTCATAAACTAAACTAAGAAACACAAACCTTCCATTGCATTTAACAACTCCTGATTGGACCATCGTCGCTAAGATAAAAACAAATTTATTAAATCTTAGTCCATTTGTTTGGTTTCCAACGATTGCGTTAGCATTAACATTTTCTAGTTTAATTAGTTACCTCACGAAGCAAGTATGTCATGTAGTAGGATGCATGAGCATAGGGTTGCTCATCTTCCCAATTCTTCAAAGTTCTCCAGTACAAATCTTTCAAAACTTCAAATCGCTGAGAATCAACTGAGCAGTCAACAACCTTCTCCATAACTCGATTCAGTAATAATCCAAGTTTGTGATCGTAGCCATTCACAACAATCTAAAGAAAAGAAAATTAAAGTTAGTCAAGTACCAATTTCAAGCGGAAACCTTGATGATAATAATTTTTAGTTAGTAATTTTCTTAGTGCTCATTGAGTAACCTTCAGCTTACCTCAATTCCATAAACAGAATCAACAATCATGTAATGCAACCCAGCAACACCAGCAGCATACGAATATTCAGTTAGCAAATCTTTCACAACGTTCACAAACAGGTGATTTAAGTTGGTTTGCAGTGGATCGAGCTGAGGAAGTGGAGTGAAAATCTCGACTCTTACGACAGCTTTTGGCATGTTAAACTCGTTATCCTGTAAGTACCACACTCGCGACACGGGAGTCTCACATATTACCCGAGGAATGATTCCGCGCTGAAAAATGTGTTATTTAAAGTGGAGTCATTATTTAAGTATAGGAATTATAAAATCTATTTTCATTACGTGTTCATCCCTAGGTTTGAGTTCAAAGACAGACGGCAAGAAATCATTCTTTGAGGGAAGTTTTAAGTCCTCATTCGTTCCACATTCTTTCCATTCCTGCGACAAACAGTTTTTTTTCTCAATTTCGAAAAGTCAATTTTCCTTGACATTTACTATCTAAGCGCCAAGATTACTTACATTAATCAAGCCGGATTCAAGTTGTTTTCTATTGTACTTTACACCATACCACTCTTCAACTAATTCAGTTTTGTCTGCAAATTCCTTGGAAACAACCGTCACTCTACAAGAAAGTTTAAAATTGTATCACAGGCATTCTATATTACGATCCACCAATATATAAGCGGTGTTGAAAATTTTACCGGCTTTTTTCAGGAGTCATGCAGTCAACGATTTCGGAAATGAGTTCTGGCTTATAGTCGGTTAGAATATATCCAGCGCTGAGGACATCAGTTAAAGGGTAATTCTAAATGGAAGTGGGCAATGAATAATAACTGATAAAAAAAGCTCGATGTTTTAAGTAATGTAAGTGCACAATTTTACAATGTCACAAGTCATACATGCATATTGCTTGAAACATGAGTAACCAACGACTGTGGGCGTTCTTTATCCTTAAATCGGAATAACATGGCATTAACGTCTCGCATTTCTTCCCAGACCCATTGCTGTGGACCCAAACTCCGGAGCATATGTAAGTACTATAACAACACCAAAAACAACATAATTTATACTAACAATAAGACCGCCTATCAAACTTAAATTAATAACACATTAAGAGCACTACCTGAAACATATGGTTTACGATGGCATCAGTGTTCTTCAAACCGTCAGTTGTAAGGTCAACGGCGATTTTGAAAGTACCAAATCCCCTTGCGGGAACATGTGAGCCAGCCTCCAGGTGGTTGACCCAATTTTTCTCTTTCAAAAGTGATAGCAAGCTACCAACTCCTTCATGGCCAATTAAGTGCGACAAGTACCCTTCAGCCTGTTTTCATTATTTTAAATTTGTTAACTTCTAAACTTGCTAATGCCAAAATATCCATATAATAGTGCTACTACAAAGCACTACAAAAAGTGACATACAGATGACTTATATTGTTCAGTAGTATCCGGAATGGGAAACATCACAGAAAGATGCCGAATGTCTTTCACAGGGACCATTTCAATCCTTGTTTGGAGTTCGCTAGCGCCATATGGATTTTCAGTCCAAGTTGGCATTGTTACATTTTGATTTTCAACATCAGTGAACAAAGATTCAACCAGTTCCTGCAGGTCGTCGAGGGACTCTGTGCCCAAAACTGTTAAAAAGAAATGTTAATAAGCAACTCATAGTTTTAGGTTTAGTGGGTTTTTTATTATTCATTTCTGGTTAGTTTATAAGATTCAACCAGTTCCTGCAGGTCGTCGAGGGACTCTGTGCCCAAAACTGTTAAAAAGAAATGTTAATAAGCAACTCATAGTTTTAGGTTTAGTGGGTTTTTTATTAATCATTTCTGGTTAGTTTATAGTTACCTGCTAGTGACATAACGTTCGAAGAGTAGTGATTCTGATGAAAATCCAATAGCGCAGATCTTACATCAATGCTTTTCTCTTTAGGTTTTATCCAAAGGGTTTCTCTGTTTCCTATACTAATGAAAGGGGACATTACAATTGCCCCAAAAATATAATTTTAACAAAAAACTACGAAACAATAAGGCATACCTGTAGCAAATCGAGCGTACGGGTGGTTGGGATTAGCGGTTCCGACTTCTAGCTGGTGACTTCTCCAAGGATCACTCGGAATATTCTTTTCATGCTCGGAATTAACTGCATTGACCTCTCTTTCTGTGGCTGATTCCGTAAACAAGGGAGATATAAAAAACTGCGAAAATCTATCACACAAACGTAAAATTGTAAAATGAGCGTTAACTATTCCTATTTTTAATTTTCCCTTTCTTAAACGATAACTTATAAAAACTTAAAAGTTTTAATTGTGTTTCAAAGTTTCCGTTGTACAAAATACAATTGTTGTACAAAAACCTAAGAAGTGGGCTAAACCGGGGAGTTCCACAGGATCGTTCATGCTACCTACATCACACCAGAAAGATCACCTTGCTTAATGTTGCGTAATTAGTAATTATAATTAATACTTTTGACTACAAGTCAAAAAGTTTGTTAACTACCAACCACCTTCTCTTTACTTACCAATAGCGACAGACAAGGAAGCCGCAGACTTATCTGTTTGGGGATCGCTGATGAGCAAAACCTTCATATTATTTGGTAATATGACCCCCCTGTACTCCCTTTTATCCAAAGGGGACTTGATAATGTCTGAAACGACGGAACTTCCCTTCGCCATGTTGGTAGCATGCGCACTAAAGGAACTTGATTTCCGTCTGCAACTAATATACACAAAATACAAAATGAAAACAATCCACTTTTATTAACACTACATTTAATTCTAAAACTTTAGAATTCATTTCACATCAACAATCAACAATTTGTTACAATACAAAAATTGTAACAAAAATTCACAGCTGACTGACAGCTTGAAAGACCGCGGCTGACACCAAATTAGCCAATTAATTGTATCCTTCTTGGGAACCACATTGCTTGATTGCTTTTCATACGCATTCAACATACCCAACGAGTAATCCGGACACAAAAGTTCGGCCAGAAAATGTGGTAACTGTTTTTAATAGCAAAGCCATTCAGAACACTAACCTTAACGTAACTATAAAATTAAAATTGCACACAAAACCTGACGCCCCCTACACCTAGTTCCTCAGGAGCTAACTTCTTAAAGTGTAATCTTCATCTACCACCACCACCTAAATTAAAGTTACTTTTTCCTTCTCCAGCAGTCTTAACTGTTTCAACTTCAACTAAAATGGGAATAGTCTGTAGCACATGCCTTACACACTCAACAAAAAAAGGAGCGAATTATGTTTTACAGTGCAGTTAAAAAAATATAGCTGAAGAACTTGAGTTCATAAGTTGTAAGTGTGCATTTGTGTCAAAAAAAATAGTTCTTATAATCAGCTGGAAATAAACAAAAAAATACTTACTCGGTACAAGAGAAGATTGAAAGGGATGGATGGGAAGATCCAGAGAACTTTGGAATGAAATGAGCCTAGGTAATCTAGGTAACGGGACAGTATAGGAATAGATATGCAGTCATCCCACACGATCAGCATCACAGCATCATGTAAAAGAATACAAGCTGGATGGGTAGTTTACTAGAATAAGAAAGGCCTTTTTTTTGCAACCTCCCGTCAGCTTTTCTTAGCAGTGCTGTCAAAGAAAACGTAGGCAGGGATGGCGCTTTGCAAATAGTGAACGGTACATTGCAATGAGAAAAGGCTACTTCCGTGTCTCTTTTGATGTTTGATGTTTGAAGGACAAAAAATCTCACGTTGCCTTGCCAATTCCGATATCAAGAAACCCGTGTACCGTCCTCACTTCATAAATATCATAAATGTAGTTGGTTAATTGATTATGGATAAAATGCTAGGCTGGAGGTCGTCATAGGGCATTGGGAAGCATACATTTTTGCGCGTAGATGAAGGCTCAAGAGGTGAAATTGCAAAAATTGCGCGTAATAATGGCTGTAAAATGATGATGATTTTCTGAAAAAAAAAGTTCATTGCAAGTGGACTGTATGAGTTACAAGCTGGGCAGTGAGTTTTGAGTGAAATTTTTTCCGCGGGATATTTAAGCTAATCCCTTTTCCCTACTTTGACAGATGAAAGAGGAAGACTGCTCGACTGCTCCTCCGCCGATAGAAATTGAATGGCAAGTGGAGGCAACTGCCGGAAAATTAGCTGATTGTGTGAAAAAATTATTGCCGTTGCGGTAAATTGCAATTTAGTAAATGTGTGACTGTACTGCGGCTCTAACCATTCAGTTATTTAGTGAGTTGGAAGTTGGAGGTAGCCAACGGGGAAGAACAGTTTAGTAGCAACTTTGGAGCTTGTCTCCCAAAAAAAAAAACTTGCCAGCTCTCATCCATTTAACGCCAGTTAAAACTACCATTTGGTAAGATTTAATTTGTTGGTTATCAATTTGAAATAAGTTCTTGAATTATTTTATTAAATAAATATTTTTAGTGTGAGGTTTTTAGTGAACAAATTATTTTAGGTGAGGCTACTACAACTATTTAAGTATTCGATATCCCATTATCCCAGAAGCTGTGTTAATGTGTCTAGAAGACCTCCTGGTTTGGACGATTTGAATTGATTACTGTTAGGATAGGGACCTCGTGGATATCCTGAATATTGATTTCTTATCATAGGAGAGAGATTAGAGTAGGATGACGATGGCGAAGCGAGATTGACCCATGGTCCGNGATTTGAATTGATTACTGTTAGGATAGGGACCTCGTGGATATCCTGAATATTGATTTCTTATCATAGGAGAGAGATTAGAGTAGGATGACGATGGCGAAGCGAGATTGACCCATGGTCCGATATTTTGGCCATTTGTCTGATATCCAGACTTTTGATAGTTCGGAGGTCCTGATATCATCGTTGGATATGTGCTTTGGGGATAGACGTTTTGAGGATAGGTGTAGCCTTGAATAGGACCTGAGGGCTCGTAGGTTTGGTATTGGGTTGGGAGTGATGGTGGTGACACCTGCTCCTCTAGATTAAGTGACGGTTGTTCATCATTGCTATCATTAGTTGCAGGGATATCAGAGTGTGGCAGCTGAATAGGTTGTTGGTAAGGTGGAAGGCCTACTAAAATTAAACAATAATGTAGCATATTTAGTAATTTTAAATCTTTTAAAATCTTTTTTATAATTTTTTTTATAATTTTGGCTTTATTAACCTTGTACAGGTGCAGTCTCAAATTCAGTATCACTATCGTCCTTTTTCTTTGTAATTTCTTCCATGACGTCAAATCCGCAACATTGTATCAGGTCTCCAGGACATAGCATATCACGTCTTCTTTCGATGCTGTTATCTAAGTACTTAATGCTTTCTCGACATTTTTGGATAGGCAAACAGACACAATCCGAATCTTTGTTATAGTCGTTTTCATCTTTCCAGTTAGTTACTTCCGTAATCAGTAGTTCACCCTCCGTGTTAAGATTTTCCATTGCCATATCTGAACTATCTGCAGTACTGTTAAAGTCAATTCCGTCAAAGGTATCGTTAACAGTATCAGCAGCTGGAACTATTTCAGCTTCTGACGCATTGTCATCGTTGATAACTGAATCTTTCGGATCCGAAGGTTGCACTGATTCAACTAACATAGCTTCATTACCAGTAGAAGACTCTGGTAGGTTGTCATTTTCTAATGCTTCATCTTCGGGAATGCAGCAGCGAACGGTATTGTATGTGCAGTGAAATCCAAATCCATAGTCAATGTACTTGTGCGGACAAGTTCCTCTAGATTTACAACGGCAGCTTCTTTTGCTCTTAGACTTTGCAGTAGTAATTCTCTCATTTGAAACAGTAAACTGATCAGCATTGAAGCTGTTAATAGGATATATTCGAACATTGGTAACAGATGGTTTTGATTGTAGCACCTCTGCAGCCGTTTGATTTTCAGTCGCAGCCCTTCCATTTTCCTCTGTAGTTTTCAGCGGACAGCACAGACCTTCGCCTTCATTACATGGAAGTTCCTAATTAACAACGGGCAAATAAAATTTCTGATTACAAATTACGTTGGTAGGGTGTTAGTAGGATAGATTGAAATAAATAGTGCACCAGTAGCGAAGATTTGAGAATTGTTAAATCGCAATCCGACGTTGAAGTACAGGTACATTTGGCCAAGTCAATAGTAATAGTTTTTTGTTCTGGATACCTGAAAATTACACAACAATTAATACTTACTCTGGTACGACAAATCTAACATCAGGAGTTAATTTGAATTATACAATACTACCTTGTGCTGTTTACTGCAATAATAGAAATAACTTGCATATGAAGAAAATACAAAAACAATGTCTTTTGTGATGTCATTTTAAGGTAGTCTTGAGTCTTGGGTTTTCTGGCGAAGGTTGAATTTTAGATTGCTACCTGTCGTTGCCGACTCTTCTTGAAAACTGTGAATGTCAAGGTACTTTTCACCAGATTACACTTGCCCGCTAGCTTTAGATGCCTTTTGGGCTGAATCCCAAAATAGGCTGATTATTTTCCCTGGCAGGTGTGTAGATATAAAAGAAAAGGTACACTGATCGTTATACCCTCGAAATATTTTGTATTGTTAGCCAGAGTTATTAATAGTAGAGGTAGTTCATTGACATTAAAGCTTTCTGTGGACTATTGGTAAAAACTTTAACGAAGTGTGTATTTTATAATGTTTCAGAGTAACCTGTCGTAAAATCGTAAAAATGAGGCGTGCACGTTTGGCTGAAGGTGAGAAAAATAAGGATGACCGGCCAGGCAAGCAGGAAAATGATCTTGCCAATTCCAAGACGGAATCTCATAAGCGAAAAAAAGAGTCCTCACTCAATGGTGTTACCCGAGATGATTTACTATATTATGGATCATTGGCTATTGTTTCCGTCATCGGGGCAATGGTGCTGAAGTGGTCGTTTGGTGATATCAATTGGATTTTGCCTGTACGATTATAGCTAAAATGCAAGTGATGTGAATGTAGTATGTAGAACCGGCCGAATATTTATGATTTTACTTTTCTGCTATTCTATTATTATTCAGGCAAAAGAGGCTACCGTGGCGGACAAAGGGGTTGGTAAGAATACCGCAAAATCAACTGACAAGAGTGCACCGCCGTCAGTTTTAAAGGTTGATGATGGCATCAAAGCACAGTGGCAGGATCATCTAAAACAAGGACTTGGAAAATTTAAGGTGTTGACTGATGACGATATCAAGTATAAAAAAGGTGGAAAACTGTATCTCGTAGTTGCTGGTCATGTTTTTGATGTAAGTGCAGCAGAAACGACCTATGCGGAAGATACTGGTTATCACGGTTTTATCGGTACGAACAATTATTTGAAAGGCACATATTCGTGTGTGTGTATATACCTATAGAAACTAACAATGAACTAATATGCTGAGGTTAAACAACTGTAGGTCGAGATTCCACTAGAGCATTCGTCACTGGCAAGTTCGATTCGGAAGGATTAATTCCAGATATAGATGGTTTAGACAATGATGGAATACTAGGAATCTCGCGTTGGATTGAATTTTATCTCAACACCCCGAAATACAAATTCATAGGCATTCACAAGGGGATTTTCTTTGATGAGAATGGAAAAGAGACATCGACTATGAATAAAGCTTCAAGTACTTGTAAGAAAAGCCTTATTAGCCAAAGACGAAGAAGATGAGAAGGAAAAAGTCTTCCCATCATGTAACATGGAGTGGTCAGCGACAAGTGGAAGCCGTCTGTGGTGCAGCCAAAAAAGGTAGCAATGTCTTGAATAATTTGGATTTTTTATGCTATGTATTTTGTCTTCGGTAATTCCAGCAGTCTCTTTTATTTCTAGTGGTGGTATTGATCGTGAGTGGGTAGGTGTTCCTCGCATCCTAAAGGAGAAAGGTAAAGAAGCCCGTTGTGCTTGCGTTGAAGACAGACTTCTTTCAGATCCTCGTCTCAAACTATACAAAGGATGCCCACCAGACTCCGTTGAATGCCGCATCAAAGAATAAACGGGTTTTGCAATGAGTGAGCGTAGTTTCTGCAAATTGTTAGTTACCATGGCATATTAAATTGGAGACTGACATTATTTGTAGTTTTTTATTTTTGCCACTAGATTTTACTTATTTTATTAAAGTTTTACGTATTTTATGCGCCAGTGAAATATAAAGGGCGCGGGCGGTTGAAAAAGCGGACAATGAATAAGCGGAAATATTAGTTAAAATCGCCAAAAGATGTGGAAACCAACCCGCGGGCACTTGCATATAAGACGACTTTTAAAATGCACCCAAGGAAAAAAAAATTTCTTCAAATTTTCACGAAATTTTGTGTGAACATAGATTTAAATGCGGAAACCCCATTTTAAAAAGATCTCGTTCCAAAATTCCCAAATTAAAGAGTAATTAAATTGTATAGTTTGTGCACTTCTGCATCACAAGTAAATGGAGTTTGGGATACACAAATTATGGAAACTCGCAGTGTGACGTCACAGTGCGAATTTGCCCTGTATAAAAGGGTACCGTCTCAAAATAGAACTTTCAACGGCGTCTTACGTATCCAAAAAATTCTAGTGTCCTCACCTTTATATTCTATACATCTTGGTGGAAACTAGGTTTTAGAACTTACAAGGATGACGATATAAATGTTAATGACAAAAGCTGCATTAGCAATTATATCGTCATTCTTGTTCGATCTAGTTAGCTGTAGTACTATTTTGTTTAAAGAAAAAGAAACTGCGCTTTATATTTCTCTGGCGCATAAAATATATGAATATGACGTTTATATTTGCGTAATATTTGTCTTGGCTGCACTTTAGGGCTTTAGTATATAGAGAATGCAATTTTTTGTTGAATAGAAATAGCAATTTAGTTTTAAGGGGTTTGTTGCAATCATCAAAATACGGATGGGCCAGATTTACTTTTACAGTACGAACTACGAAAGTTTATTGTCCAATTGGAAGAGAAAAAGCACAATCCAAGTCAACGTGATATGTTATGAAATGTGGTGCTCAAATAAATTGATGGTTGTAGATTAACTTTATAGGGCTACAGATTTTTTCCCACAGTGACAGTTGCAAAATCGGTAACTTCTCTTGATGCATAAAGTTAGAGATGAGTTTGTATCAGTCCGAAGGACGCACGCGTACATGCGTTAGAATGCGGAAATATATTACCTATGTTAGAACCTAAGTAGGTATCTATATATAAGATTGATTGTATGATGATTGGTAGAGTAGAGAGTCAAGAGTTAGTAGCAGTCAGCTAATAGTAATAAACGAGCGTCTAAGCGAGTAGCTCTAACCGGAGCTCCCATCTCCCAATAAAGATAGTAACACGTATTTAATTGGTGGAGATGCGGACTTTTCCCATACGCTTTCTCAAAAAGTCATTTCTTTTGTGAATTTTCTTTTTCTCTGCACCTAATAAATTATAAAAATTAGACAGTGTCAAGTTCCAATTAACATTGTGAAACTTTGTTGAATTATCTAAAATCCTAACATAACATTCTTCCAATTGTGCTTGTCTTTTTTCCGTCTTCGAAACTTACACAATGGTGTCGCTACGAAGTTCATATCCTGGACTATCATTTGTGCTAAACGGTGAAACTTATCGTGCCGACTGGATTAAGCACGTTTCAGTCTCAGGAAAACGCGTGCGTCCTTCGGACTGATACAAACTCATCTCTAACTATAATAAATAGTGCACATAATAATATTCCAGAAAATGTACAAGTACTTAAAAATTAGTTGTCTTGTCGTAAGCAAAGTGCTTTTAAAAAAAAGCTTCCACGTTTTATATATTTATATGAAATCTTTGAAATCGATAAATAAATCGCAAAATACAGATGCCGAAGTTAGTTCACTTATTTATTTCAATAATATAAAAAGCATTGACATAAAAAACAAGGTATTATTGTATAAAAAATAAAAAAATATTTGCCAACAACAACAAAAGGTGTATCTATATAATATTAGAGTTAGGTTGAAGAACTAGCAAAAAAATTAACCTGAAAGTTAGATTGAAAGTTTTCCCAGTAAAAGAGTATATAGTCACCAAAAAAATAACAAAATAACGTCAGCTATATTTCGAAATAAGACTGCTATTACTAGATAAATTACGTATTTAACAGAAGAATGCGCGGCGTAAAGACTTGTAGCATTTATAGTGAGTCACGGAAAGCTTCACTAATATTATCGGATTCGTCGTACAAGTGTCTGTTTGAGCTCGAACGGGACTCGTTCCTTCTTGACTTTGCCTTTTTGGCTAAGGAGTGAAGACTGAAGGAGGCTGCGATGAGAGAGAGGACTTGCAAAACTAACAGAGCAATTATGAGGGACACCCAGGCAGTTTTGTTGTCATCTAGCCAGGATCGCATTTCTCCCCCACAGCTTCTCTGTAAAAAAGACGTTAACAATGTCAGTAATTAGTATCGAATATTTGATTTATTGAGTCATAAAAGCGGCATAAAAGCAACTAACACAAGAACAAAGCAGCCACTCTTGCTCCCAATTAATAGAAAATAGAAAATCTAGGTAGCTAAATAATTATTTTCTTTCCCTGGTTACCACCTATCGCTATTTGGGCAAAATCCAATTCGGACATACTGTTACGTTACGTATATATATCATGGCTTTATTAGCTTTAACTTTATTAACTTGATTAGCAGTATATAAAACTTTTACTTTTCGAAAAAGTTAGCAAAGAGCAGTAATTTGTAATTTTAAAACTTTATTACTTCCTTCCCTAATGATATTCTTAACGGTCGTGGAACAAAAGACGGAACTGCAGTGGCTTTTATGGATATTTTTGTGCACTGCGCTCAGATCAGATAGGGCTCTGCAGAAAGGGAAATTTCTTCTGCATTGTGTACGGAATTCAATCACTATTATACTCCTCCATTGATGAACGACTCAGAACAAAGAAAGCTGCCTCAAATAGGAAAGAGAGAAGATGGGTAAGGAAGTTTGCGATTAACGTTTTTATTCATATAGGTAGTTTCAGCCAGCTCACATTTGATAAGCTCCCCGAACTAAATAAGCAATTGTTGCAGGTAACACGAAAATCTTGACCTCTTTCATTACCGCTTTTAAAAAGTATCAGTTTTGTCTGACCAGGCAGCGAGCTAATTTACCTTGTCTACACTTTTTTAAGCTTTTACTCATGAGTGGTTAATACATGAGCATAATATGCGCATTGAATATAACATTAAGTAACCAACGTAGGCAAAAAAGTGTAGCCAAAGGGCAAAACTAGTCTGCGCTGTCCCTATAATGCCAACTAGTATGAGTCCTCAGAGTATGCTATTGATAAGAAGCTATATACGACCGGAAGGAAGCTGAAAGTTGTCTCATGCGAAGACTCTCTCAACGTCTCAACTGAACTCCTATTCACGGCTTTCTGTTTATACTGCATGTTTAACTGCAATTTTGCCACTTTACTCATGTTCTCTTTATTCTCACTCGTACACAAAAGTAAAGCATAAATTTTCTTCATTTCTTAATGAATGAGGCCCATTCTTTGTAAATGCAGATTTTATCAATTGATTGTATGTCGCATATTTTCTTAAGGTAGAGGTAAGGCAGAAACCCTTGCTCTATGTGGATTTAATATGTACAGTTATAGCTTTTTAAAATGATAGATCCTGGAGTATGCACATTTTTTAGCTTACTTGCTTTAACAGCTTCTCTCCTCGGTCAATAGTGTAGCATGAATTATCCATGTGGTAATTATTGTCTGCAAACTCCCTGGGCCCGTTGAATCCACAACAATGAAGCTGATAAGAAAAACTCATTTTTGTTAGGCACCTTCAATGATAAATGATCAGACAGCTCATTTGCGCTGCTAACCCACGCATAAATCCTATTCACTTCTTACCGACTTTTGAATTAAATTACGGGTACTCTGATTAACTTCCATCCACACAGATCGTAGAATATCTATCATCTGAAAAAAAATCAACGGTACTTTAATTACATATTATAAGTCCCATTGTGAGTCTCGGTCTCAAGCCTTTCTGTTCAAACTTGAGTTCAAGCTACTGAGTTGAACTTTTGCTAGGAATGCATAAAAATGTCAATGTAAGTTTAGGATAATTTGTAGCAAGCTCCTAACTACAAATTTTTGTACCTTCCCACATCTAAAAATTTGCATGCTCTCGCTTCTTGTCATTCATCATTGTTATTGCATGCTTTCAACTATGGTGGCTGCTGAAAATTGCAATAGTACGTGTATGTACTGTTATGATTTCCTTCCTTTTTTAGTGTCTTCGAATTCTACTATGTAGAAACACCTGTCGAAACATCCTTGCGCAGAGAATGATTAGATTAAAGCATGTGGGAAGGACGATGTACATCATCTCATCCTCAAACTACTCATTTTTTATCTTGATTTTGAGAGAACAAAAGACAAATGCTTGAGCAAAAGACAAATGAGTAGTGTGTGCGTAAGTGTATGCGACAACTCTGTTGAGAAATTGTTTAATTGGAATTACAATAGGACTGTTCCGACTGTTTCATTTTTTTATGACGTGAAGGTTCTTGGTCGCTATTTCAATAAGATTCATGGCTAATCACGACACTAATCTCTTGACTCCGACTCTCCTGCGTTTTGTCTAGAGAAAGTGGTATTTAAACAATCCTCTGCTTATATATATTAGCGTCGCTGTGCTTTTCAGATTGCTGTGTGTTGCAACGTTTCCTCATCTGTCATCTTTCGAGCAGAAAAGCATGCCCCTATGGCTCAGTTATTTTTTAACAATGATTTCTCTATTTTGTCACCTGCTGCTGCTAAGCGTATTGTCCTTTGGCTAGACAAAGATTGCAGGCAATAGGGCTCGCGTCGTGTCTAACGTTTTTATTACTACTAGCTCTTTACATTAAACAAAAGTATAAAATCTGTTACGGTAACGTTTTACTAACACCAACTGCGTGCTCACTCACTCAGCTAACTACTAATTTCTTTCAGTGACAGACCAGAATTGAGTTTTATGAAATTGTTTCCAAACTTTATATCATTTTACGCACCACGGCTACATCTTAAATATGAAATAAAGTCTTTAAACTAATTAATCACGACACTCTCGTTTACTGTGACAAATGTCAGCGTACGACAATTTGATTAACCAAAGACAAAGTAGAAAGTGAAATGATGCGATTTTATGCATATTTACATATGATTGTTTAAGGCGCAAGCAAACAATAAAAATAATGTGTCATCTCCTTGTAAATTAAATATTAGTAGTTTGCGCTGGCTGTAAAAGAAAATAAGGAAATTTGCATGTTTACTCATTTCTTGGCATAAAACTCTAGCGTAACTGCTATTCAAAAAAAGTATAAAAATGGTTGTGTACTTTATATCATCTTTGACATCACTGTGATTATAGTGCTTTATGATTGATGCGCGAACTCGAAGCATTTCATACTGTAGAGTAATTAAATTTTTTTACCTCTACTCGAGAAATCTGCAGTCTTAGAACTCCTCCAATGGCGGAGCTGATTGTAACCACTACCATCACGATAAACTGTCACAAAGAAAAATAAGTCAACAATTAAAGTTTCTCGTTGCCCCAATAATTTCCCTGGTGAGTTTTAGCCTTGAAGGAAAACTTTCATTTTTCGTTGTTCAGAGCCAATTATCATTGTAGAAAAATAGCATTTCCTGTACTGTGAGCTTAGCATAAATAACATTTTTAGTGAACACTTACCAAGCGAATAATGCACGCCGATTCACTTGCGCCTGCCACCCAACCGACTAGTCCAGTGAAAAACAGTGCAAATCCGACTCCAATTGTGATATACGTCAGAGTCTAAAAATAATAATGCAGAGTATTATTACTAATGTTAAGCTTTAAGCTTTCATTGTCACCTGTGTTTCCACATCCTTAATACTGCAACTGTGTTGCAATATGCTTTTTTCCGCAACAGCAGTAACAATCCGTCATGCGTATTACACAACAGTTAATTTCATAAATTTGTTTATATATGCAGTCATTATAAATCATTATCAATTTCGTAAAGGGCCTGAATTTGAAGAGCTCGTGTGCTTGCAATTTTCTACCCGTCTCCTCCCATAATTGCAGCTGCCCCATAAAGTTTGATTTCACTGAATGTTTTCCATGCCAATTATAGAAAATGCGATAACTTGCTGTGCTCGGTGACACAATCCTTGACTATAATTTTAAAGAAGGCCCTTTCTCAAAGGACGGACTCTCAACACTAAGAAAATAGTGCCAAACCAGCTAAGCTATTATCAATAAAATGACATAAATGATTAAAATAGATAAAATTCAGTAGTATCCTTGGTCACAAATGGCGAACTTTTTTCATGAACGATGTGGCTACGTGGCTCTCAAGTAATTTCATTTTTTCACAAAACGATTTTTCTTGAGCTGTTGAAAATTCATAATGGGAAAGTGAACAACTAACAGCATGCATCAATAAGTACGCTATGACTGTTGATGAATGATTCAAATATATACGAAAGGCAAATTTACCTACATTACTTTTATAGAAAATTTCTCACGGTATTTTAAAAACGAAAACATCATCGCAATAAGGCAGCAGGCTACGTCAGCTTTTTAAATGCTGATTCATTTCTTGAAATACACAAATACACACAATTCCTTACAATTGCAGTGTGGAAGAGGAAATGTATAGTTTGACAAGATAAACTAAAAAGTTTCGTCATTTTTCCTCTAAATATGAAAGTGAATCTGCAAAAATTACACGAGGGTGTTGTACCTACAATCAAAACTAACTATAGTAATGATGCATTTTTCCTCCTTTCCAATGTAGTCCACTAACCCTTAAAGTGGCCAACCACGTAGTAGAAGCCTCCTTTAAGAGCAAAAGTACACAGGTGTATCTATTCACGTACAACCTTAAAATGTATTATTTTTTACTTTTAAAACACGTTAAAAACTGCACTAGTGGGGCTACGAAAAGGGTGAGTTTTGGAAGCTACTTGCTCTAAAACTATACTGCACACACACGTACATTATGACCTTCCATGTACTAGGCAAGAGCACTTTAATTTTAGCCAAGAGAAATTTAAATTAAACGTGTGGTGCAATAAAGCTTATGCATTTACGCTATAATTAAAATAAGTACAAAAAATATAAAAATGCATAATGACGTATGGCATCTAAAAAATCATTGCTCTGTGAGGCAGCTAAAAAGTTGAATATGCATAATACTCTCGTAAAATTTGGAAAAACAGTTCTAAAACTCCCCTAATAATTTCCTATTTCAGAAATACGCACATTTTTCGAGCACATAAATGCGCTCAGAGGAATCTATAGCTAAAACTACAACAATCTTAATTACACTAACAATTTAGTGTACGCTTTCAGTTTTCTTTTTTATTGCTTTTAATGAGGTGTTCTTGCCAAAAAAAACACTTCTCTATCCATGCAATATTAATCCTACATAATATTAGGCGAACGCTTTGTTTTAACACAGTAAGAAACTCTTTTTGTGCGCGAATTAAAAATTTTTTTTTCCGAAAAAGGCCTTTTTAATATTAAATAAGTATTATCACAAGAAGAGTTTTTCAATTCTTTTTCCTTAAATCTCATAGTAATATACCTACAGAAAGTTTGCTATAAATTGCAAACCTACGCTGATATGAAATGTAATTTCCCATCTTTTCTCGCGTTTTCATTGTCTGAAATAGAAAAGGAGATTTTGAAAAGGGGATTTTTTACTGTACTGAAACAAAGATATCCCAGATAGGGAACGGTGAGTGCACATTTCGTCTGGTCTATTAAGCATACACACACTTATCAAAAACACATTCTGCAAGCTTTTTAAATCCTAATCTTATAACCCTGTTGACTACATCTTCATTGTTTATCTGGCGTCTCCTTGTAATACACAGCGCAATGTCTGCTGAAATATGAAGTATGAAGATGAAATTAAGTTACTTCTTGTTCCTTTCTCACGGGCTACAGAGAAAAGAAAATGTGTGTGGAAATGTGGAACAGATACAAGTTATCGTTGCAGAAATAAAGACTTTTAGTGAACATATTCTTACCAATGTTCCAGACTGAAACTTTTGGAGGGACACTGACGTTGACAGGATCCAAGCAACATATCCGATTATGACACATCCTGCGAGCTGAAATTTTAAGAATCAAATTTTATTGCTATACATGAAGTGTGCAAAAATTGTTCCAAATTGACATTATGTATAGTCATCTTTAAAAGAGTACACATTCGAAAGACTGTGCTGAGGATTGCACATGGCCAGTTTTCAAGTTCATGATTTAGTCTCTATGTCGCTGCAAGTCTACTTTGTAGCAAGCAAAGCCAAAAAGTTACTTTTTTGTTGCAGGAAACATGGCCCGTGAACTTCCGGTCAAGTGTGACCATGTGAGAACGCGCAAGCAGCAAGCAAAGCACCAGCATGTAACTTCACCAGAAAACTTTTGATTAAAAAGCTCGACAAAATGATATATCAACGAACAAATCATATCATAAAGCAATGGCTAAGCAATTTAAAGTAAAGCTTACTAAATATATAGCAAGCAAAAATCCCATTTTGTGAGTACTTTTTGCTTTAATAAATTAATAATTAATGGGAATGAAATTAAACTTTAAAAAATACTAATTTTGGGTTATTACCAGGATCAAAAGACGTGGAAGTCAAAATATTGCTAATTAAAGGTGGTTAATGAATGTAACATACTACACATAGGTGAAAATGTAGTGCTTGTTATTTTAACTAAACATTTCTAATGAATACATGAATATGCACGCAAATTTCTAATGCAATTTTATGCATAAATGTTAGTACTTTATGTTGTAATGTTACGGGCGAAGCACTCATAATTAATATCTATTTCAAAGCAATAATTTACTATCAGGAAGAAAGTAAGCCAGAGGAAATGAAATTGATAGACAAGTACATATCGCCAATTGTTTTTACGTTGTATCTGATCGCTTCACTTACAAATATGACTACTGCTAGGAGTGTCAGTATGTGTCCAATCCATCCAATTTTAACGCGACTTTTCTTCATATTAAGGTATGAAGGCTCCTAATCCGAGCCGAAGTATCCAAGCTTTACATTAAAAATTTCCAAAATATATCCTCGTCGCCGGGAATCCGGGGACGCGTTCGGGGCTTTCTAGGCACTGCCCAGCACTCACTTTCAAGGAAAAGACCTTGAGAACGAAGATGACAGGTTTAATTGAAGGGTTTTTAATAATTATAGCCGCTCAATACAAATTCACTTTTTAAACAAACTCACTATGCCTTTAGAGCTCTATGAAAGCACTTCCGTTCCCTCAGGAGCAACTCTTCTAGGAATTATAGCTGAGACTGAGTCGTTCATTGTACACAAGAGCAAATAGCAAATAGACAAAGGAAAGGAAATCCGATAATTTCACAGAACTTTTGTGTAATAAAGCTGCGCTGATATATGTCAGCGTTTTCGACGAAAGTTGTATGAAATGAAAGGGTAGTGCGACCGAGGGTTGCACCACGCACTACGAACGCTATAAGAGAACTGACGAGGGTCGGGTATAAACATTTGAAGGGATACACATTCGCCACTCTTCACTGGTTCTTGCAAGGTGCGTGCGCTTAGAGTGTGTATGTGTAGGTGTGAGATCTCCACTTTGTTGAGGCCTCTTCGCTTTTCCTACTGCAAAAGTCAGAAAAAATGATTTTCTGCTTTTTAATCACATTTTTGATATCCTTATCAGCGCTGGCTACATGCGCGATACGAAGAGGAATAGCAAATGTGGATGAGCTTCTTTACTAGCCACTCGAAGAATAAATAGGAATTAAGGTGAGGGTGAGATTATTATAGTAAAAAATTCAACGCCATATGCCTTGCATAGAAAATACGAGCATTTATGGTGTAAGTAAAAAGCTGAGGCGAGTGTTATTATTACGTTCGTATTATTAGCTAGTATGCACTTTCTTGGTTTTTAAATGAATTCATGCCGTGGATGACTGTTTAAGTGCGAACATTACTACAGTATTTTTTCTGCTGCCGCAGCTCCCAGTGTCCTACTTCCTTTTCCTTACTAATAATAATAATAATTCAGTGTCTACGGTGAGAATCACTCCGTTCCTGCTGCCTGCGACCGAATACAAATTTTATATATTACTATATTAGTTTATCGCAACTATCATTTTTCAAAACTAAGTAACTAATCTATTACTTTATGGCATGAAAACCCCTCCTTTAGTGCGCCGTAACGTTAATTTTCGCCACTACTACAGCTAAGCATACTTCAAACTTATATAGACCATGTTGATGTTGTTGATACGTGTGCGTACAAATGGCATTGACCAAACAAATAATGCTCTTTGAAATTTACAGCAGCATGATGCACTATTCGGAACAATTTTCTGGTTAGCACGTTCAAATGAAAATGCATGTGTACAAAAATAAGGTTTTAACCCGGTTCTTTTTACTTTTTCGATTCATTCAATGTTGTTGGTGTGGTTTAAGCTTGCGAAAGTTTTTCCTTTCTTTAGGACAGCAAGCATAAAGATCCATGAAATTGGGTAGGTACATGATAAATTTTGCAACAATAAATTTT
>JAHZND010005183.1:0-12428 GCA_027744115.1 Acrocyrtus sp. NNG-2020 | reverse complement strand
CTAGTGACCAAAATAGTATGTAGAGTAGCGGCTTCAGATTATAAATCGTGCTGTCAAATGCATCAAGCTTAAAAGTTAAGCATGCTAAATCGGCTTTATCTGGATTTACCAGTATTTTCAGCCACAAATCTTGAGTAATTTTTGCAAGTCTGGCGCTCAAATTAGGTACACCTTTCGATTTAAAGCGCTGATATTTTCTTGGCAAAATTTGTGCTTAAAATTGACGAAATAAACTTTCTTAGCTGCGGTATGGGATATTACAATGGAGGGCTGCATCCATTCACCTGTGCAATTTACAATACAATAAAGAAAGCATTTTTTTTTATTTTTAGGTGGATGATTCAAGGGGAGAAAATTAGCATTAAATTTTAAACATGTCGTACACTTTAATAGAAAATATGCTATTAGCAGTTTTTGAATGCTGTTGGACCAGGAGTCACTTTCAATCAAGTGAAACGTGATGAAATGAGACATTTATCAGTCTCCCCGGACTGAGAAACAGGTGAAATTGCAAAAACGGAACGTGATAGGAGTTTTTACAACAGGAAAGTCGACCCAGACATGCGCTCTGGCTGAAAGCGTGTAGAAACAAAAGGACACTGACAGTCTGAAAAGACTGAGACAAACCCCCAGCGAGCTCAAATAACAAAATCAGACTGCCTGACGGTCACTGCGCTATGATACCTTTTCACTTCAGTTTCTCTGAACCCGCCAACTACAGCTATTTGCTATACACTCTGCAAATTTTCTTTCATTGACTCATTAACAGCGGTACAGGTTTTCTTACAAAAAATATGTACGAGCGACAATTGAATTGGCAAGAAAGAAATGGATTTATGAGCAGAAATTTTGCATGCTATAGGTAAACAACATGTGCAAAAAAAATTACTTATTTTGCTGGTTTGCACTTTTGCTCCGTGATTCATATCAATGTTAAAGGTCAAGCAGAAACTGCTCCGTACTGTTTTTTACCTTTCTTTGCAAAAAAAATATTTGACAGCGTTTAGAAATAATTAGAGGTTTACATCCTCAAATTAAGTAAGATTTAGCAACAAGCCGGCAAAGAGCTTCTTCGGCTTTCGCAGAAAACGTTGTAACAGATAGCCTAATTGAATACATCACGCTGGGAGAGCGAAAGGAATTTGCACACAATAATAATATGAGTAATGATATAATAAAATAATGAACGTAATAAATACTTCAGAGATTCTTTTTTCATTCCCAAGGAAGATAAGAAGAAAAAAATTTGCAAGTTTTTTTATTCATCTTTCTTTATGATTTTCTGGGATAATGTGCCGTTTTGTATGGAGCACACTGAGAATGACGACGACGATTTTCCTCGTGACTTGCAAATCGGTTGTAGCGCATATCAAAAGTAATTTTGCACAGAAAAACATGTAAATATTTTTACGGAAAAAGATAGCTCTCATCCTCCCATCCTTAAATAAAAGAGCCGTTTGCTTCCTCTCATGGTCTCATGTCATGAATGAAGTCTGATTTTGATCCTCGAGGGATTTTCGTGGCACACAGCGGGAAGGAAAAAAAGAGCCTGAAAAAAAATATTCGCAAAATAAACAGACAAATTGGCAGCGTAATTGAAAACATACAGCAATAAAGATGCTCATTTTCTTCCTGGTACACTTTTAAAACAGTTAAGAAGCAAAAAAAAGACACTGGCTGGGGTACTGCCGGAGTGACAACGACAATGAAAACAGCTGAAAATTTGATGTTACCGGTGACGGGCTAGTACCTGAAGCAAGTCAGAGTTTTTAAATGAATACAAGCCAATTATCTTAGCAGCTTGAGGTAAGCTGCAAGTGATAATGACAACAGAGATGATGTTGATGAATGATCTTGACTTACATTTTTATGGTGAAAAAAATACTGCGACTATTTTCCCGAGCGTTACACGTTTACATAATCGTTTTTCTGCAGTGACAATGACTCAAGAAGGGTAATAATAGGAGCTATTATCGCATCAGAAATCATCAGTGGGTATTGTTGTACCTGTGGTGAACCTGTACATTGCATCATGGACACGTGTAAAAAAATTTGTTCAGTGCATTCCGATCCCACCCATATGGCTAAAGCTATAATAATTTTGAATTTGAACGGAACGTGATATTTTAATGATGACACAGTGAAAATAAAGCGCAATTTACTCAAATAAAGGAATTTTTCTGGTACTGATTTAATTTCAGATGAGGATAACTGTGATAACTTGGTTGACAACGGCACTGCTACAAATCCTCTCGGTGGACGTGAATGGAGGGGAGCGTGGCTCGAAGCAGCTCTTCTACACAACCTATTTATACCCGCCCTCATCATCGGTCTCATCACTCGGGAATTCTGGGAGCAGTAGTGGCAGCAATTTAAATGGGTTCGTATCACCGCAGCTCTCCATCTCACCTTTGCATTCCTTCTGGTCTTCGTTTGGAGGGGATCAGAAAGGGCGACAAACAGCTACGTTGATACCTGTCAGCAATAATGCAAATCATCATCACCAGCAACAGGCCCAAGCCTATCTTCAAAATCAACAACAACTGCGACAACAACAAGTCCTGTGGTCCCCGAGCTTGCCTCTGGGAACCTCTTCATTTATTGCTGCACCTATTCAACATCACTCTTCTGGCCTGACGGCAGCGGGAGGTTCTCCTAATAATAACAATGCTCCTGCTCCAAGCAAAACTGTTCAGCATGCTCAGCCACCATCGTCATCATCATCATCATTCCCAGCAAATTCGCAATTCATTCTACAGCCCCAGCAGCAAATTGGTCCGGAGTACCAAATCCACCCAACAACTTCCACAAACTCCCTTCAGCAATCTCACCATCAGGGCTCGCCGATCATTGGCTACGTGAAAGTTCCATTGAACTCAGCCTACAATATCTGGAATCCATATAGTTCACAGAATAACGCTATCCAGCCGTACCTCCAGAGTGGATATCTCTCACCTTCTGCGAATCCTCATCAATGGAATTTGCCTTTGAAGAGCTACGAGCAAATTCGTAACGAGCTCATGTCCAATTCCAATACCGGTTTTGGTAATCAGCAGCAAAATCTGATTGAGCCGCTCCAGCCTAAGAAGCCGGCTATTCAACCTCCAAAAGGATTTCAGAGGGGACACGTTGAAGCGCATCCAGTCGTTTCTGGACCATCACCTCACACAAAAACCTCGGGGGCAGGGGCAACTGGAGGATTTAATCGAGGGCATGTGGAGTCCAAGCCCACTTTTATTTCGGGAGAACACCTAGTGGCAGGCATTCGCAATTCGGCGTCTGGAGCCGGCCAAAATGTGGCTTTGCCTTCACACCAATACCAACCGCATCTTCAGCTGTCAGCACCATCCACTGGATTTAACCGGGGAGCGGTGGAGCACAGATTCCCAGAACTGGCCTCGTCACTCCTAGCTCCGTCATCTTCCCTTTCAGCTGCAATTCCACAAGCAATGACTTACGATGCACCGTCGAAAAATGTCGTCTGCTACTTTGCCAGCTGGTCCTATCATCGGAAACGTGAAGGGAAGTTTATTCCGGAGAATGTGGACCCCACACTGTGTACTCATCTCATTTATGCCTTTGCCACTCTGGATAAAAGCAAGTTTGCCATCAAAGAAAGTGATCCGTTCACTGATAATCATAAATGTAAGTGGATTGGAGATGCATCTGACAATCACTTTTATGACTTTCGTTTCTCCATTGCCTTCAAAAAACATTTTTATTGATACGAAATAGCCCGAATTGAAAATATTTTCTAGTCCCTATCTAAATCGCTTCTTTATTGAAATCGTCAGGTATCTTTCATGCATTTGATTGACACGAAACAATTCAGTTCTTTATCTGTACTCATTTTATTTCCAATTTATATGCCAACTGCATACAGGTTTTTATCAGCGGACTGTGCAGCTAAAGCAGCGCAATCCATCACTTAAAGTCCTTTTGGCTCTTGGTGGCTGGTCCGACTCTGGAGATGACAAGTACAGCGTCCTAGCCCATAACCAAGCGGCACGAAGAAAGTTTGCGAGGGAGACTGCGCAGTGGCTGAAAGACAGGAATTTTGATGGGATGTCGTTTGATTGGCATTACCCAAAATGTTGGCAGTCTAACTGTGAGGCTGGACCTGCATCTGATAAATATGCGTTTTCCGAGTTTACCCAGGTACGTGCTTCTGCAGTGGGCCGAAGCCTGAATTTTAAAATGAAAATGATGTCCGCTTAAATCCATTTCTCATTCTCAAACTTTTCTTTATCCTCATGCAATTCTTAAGGAACTGAAAATGGTTTTCGAGCAAGAAAATCTGATACTGGCTGCAACTCTGTCTGGATATGAGGAAGTTATTGATATTGCTTATGACATTCCTTCCCTTTCAAGAAGCCTCGACTTTTTGAGCATTATGACGTACGACTATCACGGATCGTGGGAACCAAAGACGGGCCATGTTGCACCGCTGTACAATGGTCCTCCAGCGTCAGATCCTTATCCGCATTATAACGCGGTAGGAAAACAAATTTTTCATTTACTATTGCATTTTGTTGCGTGAATACACAGTAAAAACTCGAGTTGACAAGTTGACATCTAATTAAAATTCCTTTTTTGTCTCATTTCTCCCCTCTCACGATTTCCTCCATAAAAAATAAAGAACTTTACGATGGAGTATTTCGCATCCAAAGGAGCAGACCGGTCCAAGCTAATGCTTGGAGTGCCTATGTACGGCCAAAGCTTTCAATTAAGCAATCCCGGTGACAGTAATTACGGCAGTGAGGCAAACGGACCTGGTCTTCCGGGCGAGCACACAAATCAACCTGGAATGCTGGCCTATTACGAAATTTGCAAAAGAGGTTAAAAAGTATTTTAATAGCCGCTAATTTAAATTATTAGTACGAAATTATCTTATTTAGAATTATCAACTTTTACAGTGAAAGACCAGCAGTGGAGTGTTCAGAGAGATATCACAGGGAGCTGGGGGCCTTACGCCTACAAAGGGAATCAATGGGTTGGTTTTGAAGACTCAGACAGTTTAACTAGGAAAGCTCGCTATGTAAAGGCGCAGGGTTTCGGAGGTATTTTTGTGTGGACTATTGACTTGGATGACTTCGGGAATCAGTGCTGCATGGGAACTCAGCCGCTATTAAGGACAGTCGCGAAGGAGTTGCTAGGAGTTCCGTACGACCCACACAAGATGGACTGCACCAAGCCTACAGTGACGGAACCTTCAAACACCGGAACTTGCCAGCCAATACAGACATCAACTCAACCTCCAGCACAAACAACAGGTAACAAACTTTGTTTAGGCAACAGCACCATCCAACCATGCATCTTCTAAATTGTTAATATATTAATACTAAAAAAGAAAATTAGCGACGTCGTAGCATGACATGATAATTCCCTTCGTCTTTCTAACACGCAACCGCAACATTCATTAAAAGCACTTTAATTTATATGTATTGTACTTACTATGGGATTAGGCGATCCCACTCAAACCACAGAACAATCTTCCTCCGTTACTGGTCCTTCCGAAGGGGTAATCACTTCTACTATTAGTACTAATGAGCATGATCATCGTCATCATCACCACCACCATCATCTTATTTCTTCTACCACTCCTCTCCCCACTTCTACAACTGTTGCTTCATCCCTTGAGACAATTCCAACAACAACTACTCCAGTACCAGAGTCAACCACTGCTTTAACTACGACAGAGTCCCCATTTACTGTAGCCACTATTCCCGTGCAGCCAGCGTCCAATACTACTACGCCTTTGCCTCCTATAATTCTGCTTTGTAGGGCAGTAAATACGGGAAGAAGTATAAATCAGTTTTGCCCTTTCCCTTATATCTCTTCCACTCTGTCGCTGTAAAAGAGTCTTCCAAGCACTGTCTTCCGTCTTGCTCTTGTCGTTACTGTCGCTGTGACTTGCATTCTTTTGTAGCTGCCGTTTTACAATGCTGCAAGTACTGTTGCTTTGTAATTATTTTTATTACAAAAATAAAGTGATTGACTATTTTTTATACCTGATACGATATGAAACTGTAGTTCTTGCACGAGTTTATTTTCTTCTTTCACTATTTTTCTGCTTTTCTGGTAAGAAACACTTTCTGTTCTTTTTTATCTTTCATATAATTTAATTTTGCATTGGAAGTTATAAATTAGTATATCTTTAAGGTTTCAGCAACCCATTTCAGAATGAAATTTTGATTCATATGTTTCTTCATGTTTCGCCTCCAACGTTGAAAAAATTTTGATTTGATAATGTATTTGAAGCTGCTCCAGGTGGAACCACGCCATCTACTTCAACCACCGGATTTGAGACCAGTGACTCTGATTCTTGCGATGGCTCTTGGACATATCAAGCCGATAAGTCTGACTGTTCGGGCTACCTTCAGTGCTCTTATGGACGTGTGACGAAGCACAAGTGTTCATACGGTCTCCACTGGAATCCAAGTTCCAATGTTTGCGACTGGCCATCTTCAGCGAGATGTCAGGATTCGCAGATAGTCTCTACAACGGAGCACTACACTACTGAAAGGCCACCCCCTCCACCTTCAACCACGATGAGTACTACTACAACTCGGCAAACAACAACAAGGACCACCACGCGCTGGACTCCTCCACCTTCGACAACAACAATGAGAACAACTCAAATGCCAGCTACTAGACCTCCACCGCAGCAGACACAACCTCCTCCACCACCTCCACCCCAGGCTCCGCCCCAGGATAATGGTGATTGTATATCAGGTAATTAAATGAAAAAAATCCATTTCGTCTTATAAAATTTAAATAACAGGATTGTAATGAATTACTTTTTTATTTGTAGGACAATACTATCCCGGACCCACGTGCGACCAATTTTACGTATGCGCAGCAGGTCGCAAACAAATTCAAGCTTGCGGTCCAGGCCTCCATTGGAACAATGCCAAAAAGCTTTGCGACTGGCCTAATAATGCCGGCTGTGTAAAACGAATTGTGACTCAGCAGGTTGTATCTGGAATACAAAATCCTCAACAGAAACCTCGGCCTATTACAATTAGTGACTCCGACACTGGTCCATGCAATGAAGGACAGTACTCGTCGGATCCTTCTGACTGTGGAGTGTACTACATTTGTGATCATGGACGGAAAATCAAGTTCCGGTGCCAGAGTGGTCTCTACTGGAATAACAATCAGAAGGTTTGCGATTGGCCATCAAACGTGGCGTGTACTGCATCTTCTGGTGGAAGTGGCAGTGGGGGAGGCGATACCGGAGGAGGATCATGGCAAACAACGACCACTACAACTACGACCACTACAAGAAGACCGGAAACACAGAGTACTACCGAACACAGCTGGACTCAAACAACGCCAATGTCCACTACGCAATATACCACAAAGTATACAACCGCAAGACCACCTCCATCGACTGGAGGAAGCGGCTCAGGTGACGCGGGCCTTATCCATTGTTGAGCACTATCAATTCTGTTTTGGGCAGAAAGCGAACTGCACATCCTGGACCAAGTAACATAATAACTTCCGGAGCCCCGCAAAGCACAAAGCCCGCAACAACAGTAACTGCGACGGAGCCAACAGTCCCGAATTTGGTGGCGTATCCGTCTGTGGTTTCCATTGTGGTCCATCAACAGGAACTCCAGCCCGTGAAGGAAAATCAGCCTGATGCCTGTTCCAGCGCTCCGTACAAGCCGCACAACAGCGATTGCAGAAAATACTACAGGTGTATTTTTGGCAGATATGTGGAGCAAACCTGCCCAAGTGGAACATTTTGGAATAGGGTGAGTGCAATATATTTTTGTGCTTCAATATCCCAGTAATTGACGATAAGGAATGATATTATTCAAAGTTATTTTTGTACTTCCAGGACCGCTGTGACTGGACATGTGGAGACAATTCTCAGCAGCAAGCCCAACAACCACAGTCCTGATCACCAGGTCACCACTACAACAAGTAGGCCAGCTACTCATTGGACGACAACTACTACAATGAGACCAGCTACACAGTGGACAACTGCTACGACAAATAAGCCTGCCTCCAGTACGGAATGGACATGGTCGTCAACTACAACTGTGGCTCCGCCGAGCAGCTCCACAAGTTGGGAGTGGAAACCAACGATTTCCACATCCACCACAATTCATCCCATTGAAGTTCCCGAGACGGAATACAAAGTAGTCTGCTACTTTACGAATTGGGCTTGGTACAGGTAAACTAATACTTAATCTCGCAATTTACTTGCCGTAGCTCTGATAAAAAAGATAGCTCTGAAAAGAAATAGCATTTCATCTATGTAATTGTACTTACTTGTAATAAATTTTATTTTTTTATTGGCGTTTAGACAAGGCATCGGAAAGTACAAGCCGGAAGATATTGACTACAACTTGTGCACTCATATAGCCTACGGCTTTGCGGTTTTGGACACCACCACACTCCAAATCAAACCACATGACTCCTGGGCAGATATTGACAATCAGTTCTACACCCAAGTCACCAATCTCCGACAGAAAGGAAAGAAGGTTGTGGTAGCAATTGGTGGATGGAACGACTCCGCTGGCGATAAATATTCCCGACTTGTGAATGATCCTGGAGCACGAGCCCGCTTTATTAAGCATGTCATTGAGTTCATCGAGAAGTGGAACTTTGACGGGCTCGATCTTGACTGGGAGTATCCAAAGTGTTGGCAGACGGAATGTAAAAAAGGACCTGAGTCCGACAAGGCTGCCTTTTCCGCACTATGCAAGGAATTATCTGAGGCATTCAAACCTAAAGGACTGCTTCTTAGCTCTGCAGTCTCCCCAAGCAAAATGATTATCGACGAGGGATATGACGTGCCCGCTGTAAGTCGCTACTTGGACTGGATTGCAGTGATGACCTACGACTACCACGGACAGTGGGATAAGAAAACTGGTCACGTTGCCCCAATGTATCATCACGAGGAAAGCGACAACTTTTACTTTAACTCGAACTTCACCATTAACTACTGGATATCCCAAGGTGCGGACAGGAAGAAAATTGTGATGGGAATGCCCATGTACGGACAGTCATTCTCCTTGAAAGAAGCAAAGGAGCACGGACTGAATGCGCAGTCTTATGGAGGTGGTACTGCTGGAGAGTATACCAGAGCACAAGGTTTCTTGGCTTATTATGAGGTACATTTACCTATAAGAAAGCATTTTCGCACAAAAAGAATTATTCTTCGAAGGGATAAATATTTTGATAATAAAATTACGACTTCACCTTAGATCTGCTCATACGTCAAAGATAAAGGATGGATCTGTTGTACAAGACCAATCCGGAGCCATTGGTCCTTATGCATACAGAGGTGATCAGTGGGTGTCCTACGATGACATTAACATGATCCGAAGGAAGTCTCAATATATCAAGGACATGAAATTGGGTGGAGGTAAAATGTTTAACTTGAAATATAGTTAATTAATTAATTATATTTAAAAATTCTTAATTTAAATATCTCCTCCATTTTACTAGGAATGATCTGGGCCCTCGACTTGGATGACTTCCGAGGTGTATGCGGCTGCGAAAAGCATCCTCTTCTCAAAACAATCAACAGAGTCCTTCGGGACTACCCAGAGCCTGATCCTCAATGTAGTATTTAGCCTTAGTAGGTGTTAAGGAATCTTTTTAACCGTTATAGAAATATTCTTTCTTATTCAAAGCACAATTCATAAGCAGCGCCAAATGAAGAATTAACCCGTGAAACCTTCTTCCTTCTCGTAAAGAAATATGAAACCAATACACAGGACTGATAATGTTTTATTTCTTCTCGTACCAAAAAAATACACAACCAAACACACTTGTAGAATGCTAAGCTCTTCCCGTCTCAAATATACAAATTCTTTCTAACTTATTTTTTGTTAGTTGTTGAAGGAAAAAGTGGATGTTGGAAAATTGCAATTTATATTTAATAGATAGTAAAAAAAGTAGTATGCGAGGTAGTGAATGTTTTTTAGGCTGTTGTACAAATTTATTATGCAATGTTGCATCTCTGCTATAAATGTATTTTAGGCTCCTGTGGAATGAAAGGGAGGAACAAGCGGTATATTATTATGGACAATTAATTTAAAACTGGTATAATTGTTATTGTAACTGTGTTGCCATAAAGTGTTGTATTGATGAAAAGAGGATGTAGAACCGGTGCATATCTAGCGACTAGAGTAATTTAGTAAGGTAGCAATAATAAATGAGTGTAGTTGAGGTAGTCAAAAAACCATTGGGGTTTAATAACATTAAAGTGTTATACTGCATTTAATTAGCTTTTAAAAGATTCTGGTAAACACATTTTTGTAATATGAAAAGATGAGTGACAATAAAGGCATATGCTAGAAAATAGAAAAAAAAATTGGTTCGATTTTTTGCATCAACGGCTAAGCACAATAAAAAAGGAAATTGAAATTGAAGTTTAACCTTGAAATTGCATAAAAAGTGATTTCGAGAAAGGAAAATCGCAAAATTTCTGCATCAGCCGGGAATCGAACCCGGGTCGCCCGCGTGGCAGGCGAGCATTCTACCACTGAACCACTGATGCTTTCTTGGAATCTTAATTGGCTGATTTATGATTTAATGAGAATATTCTTCAATAATTATTATCTAACAAACTAACAATGGAGGAGGATATTACTGGAGACTTCTAAGAAAAAATGAACAACAGGTACTACATTATGTGGCCTGCGCCACAATTGACAATGAGCTATTAATAATAGGTTCGCATGAAAGCCATTAGCACAATCAAACTTTTTCCCCAGCATGTCATTAGCAGACGTCATTCCTTATGAAATGAACAATGGAATTGGAAAAAGGGTGTAATTAGTGAACAATCATTTAAAATTATTCTTAAGAAAATTAGTATTTCAAGAATAGCATCAGTGGTTCAATGGTAGAATGTTCGCCTGCCACGCGGACGGTCCGGGTTCGATTCCCGGCTGATGCAACGTTCCGGTGCTTTCACCGCAACGGATTAATATTTTTTATCCATCTTTTTTTTGTTACTTTAATTTTTTTTCATGAATTTTGTCAACTGCAAAAGGGAAAATTTCATACAGAGCTGACCTATATACATAGCAAAAGCACACAAATTTAATGTTTTTTTATCATTAATTTTTTATATCAGAGAAAGTCTCATTCTGCCCCATTTGGCATCATTCAGCATCAGCATAGATAACAGCTAAAGTAAAAAGTGTACTTTGTACAGGGCGTAGGAAGGTATTATAAAATTTTAAATTCAAAACCAAAAAGTTATAGTTTCGGAGAAAGTACCGGAACTTTGCATCAGCCGGGAATCGAACCCGGACCGTCCGCGTGGCAGGCGAACATTCTACCATTGAACCACTGATGCCCTCTTGAAATACTAATTTTCGTAGAAATAATTTAAAATGAATTTTGCACTAATTACTCAAATTTAGTCTATTATGAGTTGTACCAATACCAATACCTACAGATGTGCGTTTTCCAATTTTACTTCGCTTAAGTGTGGAATGAGTGACAAGATAAAAATAGAAAGTGTTTGCTTTAGCTATTGGGCTGTCGCTGTTCGTTCTGTCATGCACCTAGCACATACCTATACCCGTCTGGTTTTTCGTAGCACAGATATACAAAATCATCATTACATGAGTAGGTAGATTATTTATGGGTGGCTGAATAATTTGTTATAACAAAAATTATTTTTTTCTAAGTAAGCACCAGTATAAGTGATATACTTATAAAACGCACTTGATGAAAATTTCTTCAAAAGGTGTGCATGAATTTCGCTGAGGGCATTTCTTCATGTACCTAATTGAAAATTGTAGAAAGCAGAACTTAATGCGACGCATACACGTGTTCGGTAAGTCTAATTTTTCTTTGTACAATAAAAGCAGTCATGTTTGACATGTGATTAAGTATATTGCACGAAAGGCAAACTGGACTTGAGCGTATTACTTTCTGTGTATGAAATAATAATTAGATTTAGAGGTGAATGAGGTTTTCAACGGGGCGTTCATTCAATTAGGCTTTTGTGATATGAAACCAAAAGATGACCGACTATAAGAATTTCCATTAGTTGCTCTTGCTACTGCTTTAAGGTTAAGATGATTATTTTCCGTGTATCATTGCAATAAACATTCCTGCCTGCTTATAATATGGAGAAAGGGAATAGCACTCTAAAGCGTATCCACAAATTTTCAGGCAGTAAGTCGCGTTCCTCAACAGAATCCCAAATTCTTAGCCATTCTAGATGGGTATCTCTTCATACCATTGGCTTCTGGCCTGTATCTTTCCGCCAAAGAGAGGATCTTTCGCTGTGTCTAAATACTTCTCTTTTCTGGAACAAATCTTTGATCGCCACATCATTTTTTCTCCTCACAAGCTTTGTTCACCCATACATTTATCACGAATACAAAGTAAAAAGTTACTCGGATTTCAATCTGTATTCTGAATACGACTTAACAAGTGCA
>JAHZND010005182.1:0-21136 GCA_027744115.1 Acrocyrtus sp. NNG-2020 | reverse complement strand
TGGGATTTGTTTGCTGCAGCTTGGGTGGCGAAACGCAATTTCTAGCAGTTAGGGAGACCACTGCAATGCTACATTTTAGAAAAAACAAATACTGAATTTTTTTTTCATACTCTATCTTTCTCCCCCGAAGAAAATTTATGCCTTGAAGGGACCATAATAATAAGCAAGAGGAGAAACTGGAAACTTGGCACATGCATACTATATTCCTCAACCCCAAAAGCTGTATAATTAACAAATTCCAATATTTACCTTTCGCATCGCCGAAAATTACAGGGAAGAGCAAGTAATCTATGAAAGCATCCATCTAATCCGATTCATCCATCAACTTAACAACTCCTCATTGCAATTTGACTCCCATGCCATGCTGCTCTACACAGGGGATGAGCTGAGCTGAAGAAGGAGAAGAAAAGAAGAGGATCAGGTACAAAATTGTTTTCATTAGGATCATTTGCATGTCCATAACCCAAATGTACAATGACACAGTAACAAAAGATTCCACTTTACAGGGAGGATATAATTATCGGCCATGATAATTTGCATTCCTCGCTTAAAACATCTTGTTTAAACAAGGCACAGACAGCTAAATTATGATCAACCCATCATGCACCACCATCCAATCATTAATAATAATATCCGAGAAATAAGTGTTTCTCTTCAAACGAGTTATTCTGAAAATTGCATAGGAACTGTTACATCCATTTAGAAGGAGAACGTAAAAGGAGAACCTTGATAACTTGAATCGTTTTGATGTTACCTGCATATAAAAGCAAATAAAGTAGAGTCAGTAATTCGGTCTAAATCACATTATATTTGTTAACTACACCATTTCAAAGAGGGACCGCCTTATAATGTGGGCTGGGAGTGCGGAGAAAGGAATTGTAGCGATAATTACAGGTTTGCAATGAAAATTTGAGTTTTACAAGTTTGGTTTGTTCAGTGCATTTTCCATTTTACTTTTCAAAAATACATGTGTATCGTCCGTCCATTTATATATCAATTTTTTACGTATAGGAATACAATTATCGTGTTACTTTAGTATTAATTCATTTTTTTTCGCTTATGAGCCTCATCCTCATCTCCTATTAACTTCTGGTTTGATATCCATTTAGCGCACTAACCATTTAAAGTGCAATGTCCACCCAACATCCTACTCACCAATCATAGTCGATGCTTATGATAGCACTCCTACTCCTGTGGAAGGATGAAATAGGTAAAGTTAAAGTTGCTGCAAGTCGGAAATATTTTGTCCTGCGGTTGGAGCTTTGTGAGCCTGTGCATGTTCTTTATTATAATATTTGGCTGTGCATGTGCCGATAAAACAGTACATTATCGCACTGCTCACTGCTCTACTCCTGGCATTTTACCAGTGAGTGAGTTCTAACTGATGCATGCAAGTCCCCCAGATAAGGATAAACTGCGGTGCGCAAGGCGGCGGCCTCACAAAGAGAACAATAAATTATTGCAAAGGAGTAAAAAGAAGGTAGCGAGTAAAAATACCGCTGAGATGTTCAAGGCCCATTGGTAGCCAGCATTAATTAGTTTTCTTTACATTACCTTGTTTGGAATAATACAAACGATCAAATTATCAATAATTTATTGGTCACATTGGAAAATTACAGTATGCTGGGAAGAAAAAAAAATTATTATTTTGGAACAGGCAGACGTACAGAGAAGGTTGGATGAAGGTTGGCATGTACATCCATGCATACCGTGTAGAAAGTTAAAAAAAAAAGGAAAATGATGACAGGCAAAAAACCGGCAGCTATGATCTCGTTAGTCAATCAACAACTTCTGTCGAAGAAGGATAGCTTGAGCACATGCATGTGTAAATGCCGGGCATGGGCATGTAAATGGTTAAAAGATGAAATCCACGAAAATCCCAGCTTCGCTCCCTTCTTGTCTGTCATGCCATATCAAAAGAAACCGAAAATGAAAGATACAAAATTTATTTTACCTGCGTTCATAAAATACTATAGGCTAGTGAAGGTAGCAAAATATGGGAAAAAATATGATTAGGATTAAAAAGAATATATAAGATCCTATCGTAAAGGCTATGCCCAGATATATATTTTTTTTGAATGGCCTGTGCTTAAACGCTAAACCGCACTTTAAATAGATACTAAAATAGAGCAGCTATAATGGTGAATTCCTGTAGCTAAAATGGGCATGAATGAAAGCTAGACGATGTAATTTTCTGCGAAACTATTCCGAATTACCTTCCAGAAACGAGTAAGTGCAGATGCTGAAAAGTAAATTAAGTTTTCTTAAAAAAAACGTTTTCCTTTCAGCGTTCGGCATGCATTTTTATGCCTTTAAGGTAACACTATGAAAAAAAATTATTTGTCTGCATTTAAAAAGTTACTCCTTCTCCTATATAGTTTGACTAGTGCTGGAACATTTCTTTTTTGAAAAAAATGCATACACTTCTATTTTTAATATTCTCGCTTCCTTCTCCTTATTTAAAGTGGATTTATTAAGGCTGAAGTAGATTTCCGAAAAGGAGTGTATTAAACCTGCCATTCCACATTAGAGAGAAACTTTAACGAGAAAAACATTAAGAAAATTGTTAGAACATCATGATGATGGCTTGTTTTCTTAAATTTTATTTTGATGATCATGATAATGACGATGAATGAAGATTCGATGATGATAATGATTATGCGGTGGATAAAAAAAACTTCATAACATGCACATTGTGTTTTCTCCTGTGTATTCTGCTGGCTACCATAAAAAACCGTAACTGCAGCAGCAAAACAACAAAAACAAACTTCATACAAACTCACAGTCCTCTCTCGCAGCCATTCCCGTGTGGTGTGTTCCTGTTCTAGTTTAATCGAGATATAAAAGAGTTAAGAGACAGAAGGAGAGAAAGAGAGAAGAGAACAACCTAAATTACCTACCAAAAATAAGATTTTTCCTTGTGGCTTTTTTAGTTATTTTATTTGTTTTCGTCGTTTTCTTTCTTCTTTTCGGCATCTTTTTTTCCCTTTCTCTCCCTCTCGCCGGACTGAAAATGCAGTGGCTCGTAGCCTCTACTTTTGAGGAGATGCCGCTTTTCATAAAAAGAGGAAAGAGGCGGAGTTATTTCTGTCATAAGAACGGACAAAAGACAAAAGATCCTCTTTAAAAATGTGGATAAATTTACTGCCATTAAACTACATCCATCTGCATAAATGTACAAATTCAGAGGATCGTTACGCCAAGTCGTATCACTATTATTACGTGTCTGGAGGAGTATGAGGGCTTGGAAGAAACTGCGTCAACACGAGTTCCTTCCCTTTCCAGTTGCGGAGTGTGTAATTTTCAGTACGTAGAAATGACTGCTACAGCTCCAGCTTATAAACAGTAAACGCCAAATGACCACGCTGGAACTGAAATTGTCGCAATTAATTTCAGTGAAAATGGTTGCTAAAGCGCAGGCTGAACTATAAAAATTATTTACTGAAGTCTTTACTTAAAATCCTGAACTGCAGATAAAACTCATTCATGCTTACAAACTCTAAGATTGCTCAGAGGTTCTTAAAAATTAAAAGTATGGCGTAATTTACAGAATTTTCCATTTGAAAGTAAAGTGCGTGAGGATGACTGCGTATACCTCTAAGCTTTTTTCCGGATATTTTTCCAGTTGAGTTTAATTTATTTTTAGCATGAGCCACCACTATTGGTATGGTATGCTAACTTCTACATTATAGGAATTCTGGGTATGATAAGGTAAAATAAAATAGACATCCCATTTTTTAAACCTCTTATAAAATTACTGTCAGTAGTCCTATTTCATTAATTAAGGTGAGCTAAAGCTTTGAAGAGTCGGCTCCTTTGATCTTTTGGAAAACAGGTGTTCTCCGGTCAGATTGCTGGTTGACTTTGAATGGCTGTTCTTTTTTATATGAAAGCATTCAAATATGAAGTGCGCTAGCACTCCAAGCTACCTCAGTTCAGCCCACTCATCCATTTCTATTTTTCTTGATTTGTATGGGAATTCGTGCACAGTTTCCTTTTCAGTGCTTTTCCATTTCTTGTGATTGTCCACAGTCCACACTACCCTTATTTCAGCGATAATAATCTGCCTGTGTGAAGTTCTTGATTTGTATGGGAATTCGTGCACAGTTTCCTTTTCAGTGCTTTTCCATTTCTTGTGATTGTCCACAGTCCACACTACCCTTATTTCAGCGATAATAACCTGCCTGTGTGAAGTGAGTCATGAGTGCGCAATTGCGCATTGCTTTAACAAAATAGGCATAATTTTTTTTTAATTTCCCTGCAGGTTCATTAGCCACTTAAACTGTGAACTAAATTCTAAAGTTTTATAAAAATTCCTGAAAGTTTGTTGATACGTGCAAATTAACTACACAGTTGCAATGTATTTCTCTGAAAACGGGGATGGGTACCTTAAAACCTTGTCAGAATGCTGCTGCCCCATAACACTCCCCGTTCTCTTCAGGTATCTTCCTCTCTCCTTGTCATAAATCATGTGCTAAATACCTAAAGTCAGGAGATAGTTAAGGACCCCTCAATAGACTTTTTTTTCATTTTCGTCTCAGGGCAATCGTGAAGCTCAATGAAATACCTATGGAGGAAAGTACCGAAAAGAAATAACTTCAAAGGGTAAAGTAGCTAAATCCCAGCATGACAAACCATTGCCAATGACTAAGTCCCCTAATCTGTCTTGTTAGTGAATGTAGGCATTCCTTTGTCTTTATACTTTACCTACTTGGAAGTCCACCCTGGCACTCCAAAAATATTCTAATGTGATAGAAAGGAATTTACGACAGGCGTCATAATTCAAGAGTACAATTCATAATTTATTCATTGACTGCTACTACATATCCCTCGCTACGACACTACCAACTATAAAATAGTTTTAGTTTCCTGCAATTAGCTGATAGACTTCCCAGTTCCATAGCATAATTATCATACCGTATTATTTTGTTTCATCTTAACGCCATTTTGTTTTTATCTACATTTAGGAAAACTTTTATATAAAAAAGATTGATTAGTTTTTGTATTTGTTGTGTCGTCATTCAAGAGAATAGTTTCATTCTAGGGGTCCTAAAAGTCTCCTACTTTATTTTTAGTAATGTAAAGCATTTTCCTTTTATCAAAATGCCCCAAAAATTAGGTATGCTTTACACCTTTCAACTCATTCTACAGGCAAATATGACAATCAAAAGTAACTATCAAGTTCTTTTTGTCTACTTTATCCATAATAGCTCATCCCATTCTAGCAGGGAGCTCATTATCTCAGCTGAACGAAAACGGCAGTAGCCCAAGTGCAATCGGCTTTTTAAGCTTTTACGGTACGACACTCAAGTCCATTAAGATCTTCCTAATAGCCTAATAACGTGCTAACAAGACTGCGATTTATACCAATTAACATGTAATTATTTGTCGGCACACTCTTATCTTTCTTGGAATGTTTTTCCCTTTTTCGAATGCGGCATGTCTTACTTTGACCATACTTTGAACTGAAAGTACTCGCATGTTTGTGCTACATTACTTTTCGCCCTAAAGAAAGTAGAAATGCATGCCATTCACTTCAGTGGCTGCTAGTACATCGTAATAAAATAAATTATAGCAAACGCCTTAAGGAGGGAACCAAAGAAAGGATTTTCAGCTATTCCATATTCCACTTTAAAATCATCTATCCTGTTATTCCTCAGTATTTTACCTTAGCCTGAAAATTTTCTGATTTCAGGTACAAACCAGAACACTTCTTTCAGAAAATGCACTAAAATATATTTCTCTTTCGACAAAAACGGAATGCATTAGGACTTTCGTCAAAGTGACCTGATTAGATTATACTTTCGCTTCTCGGAAATACTGATGGCTATATGAAAGTGATTTTTAGTAGCAGCGACATTTTTTCGACTGCACAGAACGGCGAAAAGGAATTAGACACTAACTAAAAGCGAGTCCTGGAATGTTCAGAAATTCTTTTCTCATTCGTTGGACGTTGGATGACAACGTAGTCAGCATTTTCTTGGAACTGCTCACTGCAGAGAAAAAAGTGTCTATTGTTTTTCATTTGATTGATATCTCGAAGATCTGGAATCATCAACGATTTCGAGCTAACTACTTCCTAGAAAGGAGACCGAGATGAGGATTGCCAGGAATCGCTACATTCCTTTCCTTTGTAATAGTATTGTGCTGTGATGTGATTCAGCGTCCACAATCCTCAAGTTTTCTTTGTTGGAGGTGACTGGATGGCCGCTCCCCAGTTTACTTTGTTGGAAGTTGGAAGGCATATGTCACAGGCACAATAATATACCTAGATGAAGTGCGTAATATCAGCCGGACAAGAAATATATTTTATTTTCGTATTCTCCTCGTTCTGGGAGGCGCTATAATGATGATGGATTGATTATTATGATTATCATGTTTCACGTCTAATTTTTGTCCCTCTGTGAAAATATTTTTTTGTCTGTTTCCTCCTCCGTTGTATATGCCTTTTGCTCATCCTCTTTTAATAATACAATTTGCCTTTTGTTATTACACCTCTCCCTCCCCCGTGGATCGTTTATTTGTCGGCATTTCCTTTTTCTCCAATCCGATGTCAAGAAGCGTTGGAAAATGTTAAATGTATTTATACATTTTACCTTAAAATCTTATTATCTCTGGGCTTGCCCAAGGTGTGGTCCTTTGTCAAAAAAAAAGTCTCCTGTGTGAGTCTTCTCCTACAGAAGAACTCGAATGGGACTTAACAAAAACATATCTTTTAGAGCATCACAATAAATCAAACCAGTGATTCCTTTTCTCTCGTTCCGACTCATTGTGTGAGACGGTAAATAAAACATTTTACGTCTTGTTAGCACAATAACGTTTGTTTACAAGTACAATAGTAAAATCGCTAAATCTATAAAGATTTTCACTCTTTAACGAGCCAAAAAATAGTTTGGAGAAGAATAAGAGGGCCTTCCTTTTCCCAAATGGACAATATGTCAGAGTAGAAAATCAGATTTTGTGACTAACGTCACGCTGTTGTAAACCAAACATTTTCTCATCCATTTTCTGGAAAAAAGGTGAATAAAAGATGATACCTTTTAATATCAGTGCAGTGGGGACATCTCACCTGAGAAAAAAAAAGATTCAAACTAATAATAATAATACCCAGCCGAAAGTACAGTTGACATCCCTTTTTCTGCTTTACCTCACACCATGAGAGCTGAGCTGGCACAGCTCACCTGTGTGCATTCATTATTACCCAGCCATTTTTGTTATGACTCTCTTGCAAGAAAAAAAATAAATTTAAGTGCCAACAAATCAACTATCAAGTGCCTATTTTATGTGCAGGCGAGAAAGGTCAATGAGAGGAAGATGGGACTTCAAACCCCCCACTTTGACCAAGACAGTTGGTCCAACCTCCCCATAAAATCTTGGACTGACTTTTAATCAAAAGAGAAGCCGACAAAGGTCTCTCAGTCAGTGAAGAGAAAGATGGGAAGGGATGCTTCACTCTAAGGGATGAAAGTTAAGTTTAAAGTACAAAGTGCTGTTGCGTGACATGTTTAACTGGGATTTAAAATGGCTAACAGACTTAACGATTTAAGCGTAGTGGAAAAATTTCTGAAAGAAATTGAAAACAATTTCATATACATATTCTCTTTTTACTCATTCTCCTAGTAGTACATACCTAGCTACCTCCCTTAAGAATTGCAACTTATCCACTCATAGCAATTTGCGGTTTGAGACCTCATTACCTTTCTTCCTATGAATTATTTGTTAAAAAGATGGAATTACTATTGGCGCTTAACTTAATCAGAATTTTAATTTTCCATGAATTATTTGCGTAATATAATCCCAATCTTAACGCAGTTATTTGATTTACATTTAAATTAGTAATTTCACAAAAAATAACAAAATAGCAGGAAAGAAAAATCACCCTTTAAAAATGTAGAGGTACAAGCAAAAATTTATGAATTTATTTGCTGCTCGAAGCTGTCCCAAAATAAAAAGTAAAATAGCTCATATAAGTGCATTGGCGATTTCCTCCATCGTCTCACACAGAACAAAAGAGATCATTTGAAGTGAGTGAAATTGCAGTCAATGCTTCACTGGTCCTTTTAACGCTAGCGTAGAAATTTTTTTTACTACTATAGCCCGTTTCCCTTCCATCCTCTTCTGTTTCTTTTATTTGGCTGTCTAAAGTCTTCCTTCACATCTCACTCAATTGCATTCTTTTGTTTGGGCGTAGCCAAAAAAAAGTTCGGAAGAAGTTAGAAGCAGTCCCATCTTTCACTATCCATTCTTTCTTTCTCTCCTTCATAATGGAAAAATAACAAAAGCCATCATCGACGTCATCATCGTCATCAGCAAACACTTTATCTCGAAGCTGTATAAGGAGGAAGAAGAAGAGGCAGCATGGAAGAAGGCATTTTTGCCTAAACGCTCCACTGGACACCAGAACAAGGAGGAAACAGTTTTTTTCCGAGGAAAGAAAGAAAAGTTGCAATTAGAGCAGGCAATTAGTCGGCTTCCCTTTCGAGAGAAGTCATCTAAAACTTTTATTTTTCTGTTACTGTTGCGCTCTGTGTCTATATCTGCAACTAATCTGTAAATAACTGGACTTATGGTCACTTGTCACCTATTCTTCTCTCCTCGCTCGCTCGCGTTCCACCCCTACAACTGCAAACACGAGCAAAGCTATCGCTTTGTGAGTTGTCGCTGATGCTAATGTTGTATATTACAACGATAACTATTACTTTTATGAGCTTAACAACAACAAAAATAAACAATAGCCTCCTTCTCTCCTCTTCTGCATCATGGGAGGCTGGACCCGACTGACGACTGACCTCATCTCGTTTTCTCCTCGCATAAAAATTTCTGAGCCTTGGATGACTATTGTACGGTGTAGTAAAGTGGGTAGTGGGTATAATGCCACCACCACCACTTGCCAAATACCACTCTTTTGGGCTAGCTCGTTGTCAGTTTTTTTTGGTGGATGAAGGATGGAAGGTACGTGCACTTACGTATCCGCAGTAGATTTTCCATTCTCTCCGCTAAACTTTGATTTATTGCCTTTCAATCATTTTGACAGCACAAAACTGACCCGACTGACGACTGACCTCATCTCGTTTTCTCCTCGCATAAAAATTTCTGAGCCTTGGATGACTATTGTACGGTGTAAAGTGGGTAGTGGGTATAATACCACCACCACCACTTTTGCCAAATACCACTCTTTTGGGCTAGCTCGTTGTCAGTTTTTTTGGTGGATGAAGGATGGAAGGTACGTACGTGCACTTACGTATCCGCAGTAGATTTTCCATTCTCTCCGCTAAACTTTGATTTATTGCCTTTCAATCATTTTGACAGCACAAAACTTCCGAAACAAGGCAAATACGGACAAGTGTGCACACACACCGACTAAAGTGGCACAGGGTATGAGAACGACAAAAACTTCACTTTTATTGTTATGATGGGAAACGTCAGGGTCTACTGTCACATCTCGGATGGGGATGTGAGAATGACGTGCTGGCATTCTCTCAAGATTGCGTTATTTTCTCAAATCTGTGGAAAACTTATTGACAGTGCTCGCTCTCCCTATAAAAACACATGCCATCTACAAACATTAATGTTCAATTTATATCAAAACGGGATTATCTTGGAATACTGATCAAATAAAAATTCCTGTATGAAAAGTAGGCTTATTTTTAAATCAGCCATAGCCATTGCATTGAAAGATGTAATAAAATTTACTGCCATTTTCCTCTCCATCACCACCAAAAACTTTCACAATATGAAAATGGTACCTAAATCGAACTTGAATTATAAAAAAAATCAGACTAGCTCTGAAAAACGACATTTCTACGCATTGTGTATCCTCAGCACATGATTACTATTTTAAATTCACATTTTTACACAAACTTACACCCAAAATAAGATCATATGAGGTCGCGACTTGTGACGTGAGCAATCAAAAAGTTGTAAAAGATGTTACCTTGCTTATTTACCCTTTTGTTATGTGCTCTTTTCTATCTTTTTTTAGGCGGCAAAGCTCCCGTTGAGAATGCATAGGAAGCATGCATTTTAGAAAAGAGAAAATCAGGAAGGATGAAACAAGAAAAGTATTGGGACGTGATGTGATTTTGGATCAGAAAAAGGAAAACTAAAAAAAAACTTTTCTTAGCGGATGTGTACATGTAGCATGTTTGGATATGTGCGCGGCATTTATGCATGAAAACTATATTCTACTTTTATTTTTATGCACTTACTATTTTGGCGAAGAAAGCAAGTACTGTAGCGGAAGGAGACGTCACAGATTTATCACATATTTATAAGCAGTACGGGAAACAGAAAATGTCTAAACAGCTCCGTTGTAAACTTGATGGGATCACAGCGTACCTACTTTATACACAACTGCTTTCTCCAGACGCGGCTCATTTTTTTAAGAAAAAAAAAATTCTTTTAAAAAATTGTATCGAGTTTGTTGTTGCCAGCTGCTAGTTTAAAATGTGCATGAAGTAAACCACTTTTATATGTTTTGAAGTTTTTTTTGGAGAAAACAAATTCATATTTTGTAGAGATACGCTTTTTTTGGGGGTACATTTGAGTGAAGAGGTGTGTGAAGGAAGTCCAATTCTATTTTATTATAAATTGCGTACGTACGTAAAGTTGCGGCAAGTGCATGCAATATTTGTATCTACGCTTACTTCCTTTCTCCCTTTTTTTTCCTTTCACACTTCGTGATCATTTTTTATATCGCCTTTCATTTCCTGTTGAAGACTCGAACCCAAGTGTGCTACGAATTTGTTGGATGGCAGCTGTGGCACTCCTTCAAACCTGTGCTCGAGCACAGTGATTGCTCCTGTTTCTCCAAATATCTGATTAGCATTCATCAAGCGAGCTGCTCTATAAATAAAACTGCGATAGGGAAACGAGAAAATTTCCAAAGATGCTTTTCCAACTTTTTTGGTATGGTGGGAAACCGTAAGGTGGCTGTGGCTACAGACACAGAGAGCAAAATATTTGTTATTCAAAACTGCATGTTCGACACTTCCCACAAAAGTTTCTGTACGCGGAGTTGCTTCTCATTATAAAAAATTAAATCGCTTCATCAAAACCTCTAAATCAGATCTCGCCGCTGCCTAATATACAATTAAAATCGTAAGTACGGCCTCCAGTTTTTTTTTACTGGGGACTGACAAACTGGATTTAAAACGGAGGAAATCCGCCAGCCTTCAAGACTACTTGCACGTCTTCCCTTTTTATTTATCATTCTTACAATCAGTTTGCCACTTTCACTTGGCAGTTATCCAGTACACACAAATCAGCAAAAAAAATGGAAAGTAAAGGGACGAAAATGTACGTACACAGAACCGGAACCATGAGCGAGTAAGAAAACATGGTTGCAAAAAAGATTTTTTTTTTCTTCCATGAATCCCACATTGAATGCTTCACAAGTTTATAGTGGAACTGAAACAATTCATTTTGTCAACTGCAAACTGCACAATTATTTGTTTCAAAGAAGCGCTTACTGGAGCAAAGAAACTGCCTAAGTATAACATTGTATGTCCTTGAGCCAAGAAATGCAGTGTTGTGCTGCAGTCAATTTTTTTAAAAATGATTTTTATTTTTTAAAACGAACTTAAGCAGTAAGTCTCTAATTACAAGAAAACGCTGGTCAAGTATCAACTCTGATTCCCCATTTGTGATCAACTTTCCCGTACTTTATGCCAGTCAGAGCAGTTCTTATTTGCGAGTATAGCGGTTTATCTTGCTTTGTTGTTGGGATGTCATATTTTGAGCCTTCGTACAAGATTGAGCTCACCGGCATTATTATTCTGGATGTGCCTGTTCCAAACACTTCTTTGAGCTAAAGTGGAAAGGTAATTTTGAATTAATAATATGTACAAGAAACAAGAAAGCTATTCAGTTAGTACCCGTTTTTCAGACAGTAGACTTTTGAACTCGTCCATCGAAATAGAACGCTCATCCACTCCAAACTTTTTCCACTCTTGGCAAAGCTCTATAACACTTTGTCTTATCACCCCGTTAATAATTTGTCCGTTCAGAGGAGGAGTGACTAACTCCTTTTCGCCTTCCTCATTTTTTATTACAAAGAAAATATTCATATTTCCTATGTCCTCTAATTTGTGGTCCTTCCCTTGCATCCATAAAACTTGCTGACACTCATTTTGCTCTGCTTTTCCCTGCAATTTTGAAAGTGGGAAACAAAAACGTTACTTTTGAAATAAATTATTATTAGATGAAAACTAGTAGACAAATGCTTTAGGATCAAGTACATGTAGATAAATCTGTGGTGCATAATTCCCTCCATATTTTATATGGCCACATCCACCCGGCCAAGTTCGCACATATTTTGAGTCAGCGTAAAGGGAGAGAGACTTTAGATTTTCTTTAGCAACCGGGCATAAAATGACGTAAAGCAATGCCGAATTTGGAGGAGTAAGACGAAGTGATGGCTAGAAAATATATTTATGATGAAATTATGACACATTATTATATGGATTTTCAGTAAAGTTGAAAGTGATGTGAACACTGACTTCGGTTCCAATGTAAACTGGACGAATATACAGACTACCCCCTTCAATGTCTGGTATCCAGTCTTGCTCAAGCTTTACCAGCTTTTTGATACACTCAGTAAGTTCCCACGGGTCGAAGGTTGGAAGGCATAAACGCTTCGCTGCAACTAGTAGCCTTTTCATATTTAGGTCAGGGCGAAATAATCGAATCTTTCCGTCGTAGCCTCGGTACGCTTGCATTCCCTCAAACACCTGTAAAACGAAAAGTTAGCCTAAAGTAGTAATAGATACTGCAGGCTTAGTATTAATTAATTCATTCACGAAATGCGAGAGATCATCGTACTCCAACTCCATAGTGAAGAGACTTCGAGCCAGGGTGAACTTTGAACTGTGTGATTGGTTCAATTTGTGGTGTAGTCCAACCGTTTTCCTTATCCCATTTGACCGAGAACATATAGTCCGTAAAACTTTTCCCGAATGTGAGCGTATCCGCAGAGGGCTTCTTTTGCATGTTCTCGTCTAAAAGGAGCGTCAATTCCATTTCATCCGCCTGTTTTAATCAATTCGTTAAAAATAATTAATTTTCAGTGTTTACTTATCATTATCAAAAGTAATTCGTTAAAATGAAACTGCTAGCATAGTGTCAACTGTGTTTCTTTACACTGAATGTTCCATCCGGGCAATTTTCAGGATCCCTCTTCTTTTTGCTCTTTTTACTTTTCCACCTTCGCACATAATCCAGAGTGGCTGCTCCAGATTTGCTAGAAAATCCACTGGGCTAAATAATAGTTCATGATATTTCTTAGCAAACGTGCACTGAAAACATATATTTATGCTGTCGATAGTTTTTAAAGATAAAATTAGCTTACTCTAAACAAGCCGGAGCCGAACAGCTTTTGCGACAGGTTAGACAAAATCATTTTTATAGTTGTGAACTTGAGTTCTGTCTAACTTTAATTGTACACTACGCTATACATAGCTAAACACTACACATTTTCGTAAACCAGTAAGGATTCGGATGATAAGCGTATACCACTTTTGAAAAAAAATCAAAGTAGCCGCCTTGTGACTACGGTTACATAGAAAATAATTGCAGGTCTATTAATACCGTAAGAGCTCCTTCGATAGATATTAGAATGCAGATAGCCCTACAGGTTTTAGACCGGCAAGATTTGAATTGTACTAGGACTATATGATAATATAATTTTAAAATTACAACTGACATGAAACACTTAACTTCACCTTTGAGCCAAAATTTTTTGATGACTCCTTCCTGAGTACAGTATTAAATAGTAGTAGAAAGTCAATAAATGTTTTGCTATTTAGCTAGATACACCCTTCCTTATGATATATATTGCATAAAGACGTATTATGTCAAAACTAAAGCATTTCACTTCATCAATTAGAAGGTTTTTGGATAATTCAATAAAACTTGCTGCAGTATCTTATTTGACGTACAGTTATGTGGGAGGATTTGTTGTGGTAAGTTTAGACTACAATTTTTTGCCAGTCTTTATGGATAGGTAAAGATGTATTTAGTGAAAATTACTGAATTTTGACCAAATTAGTGTTATGGACCGAGCATGGAGCCCACGCTTAAGACAAAGGACATAGTTTTAACAGACCATTTAAGTCCTCGCCTCGGAAGAATAGAAATCGGAGACATCGTCGTGGCAAGAAGTCCCTTGGATTACAATAGCTATGTGTGTAAGCGTGTTGTGGCTGGGCCAGGAGATATTGTCATATTCAGAAACAAAACAATTAATGTATGGAATGAGTTGCAATATTATTTCTAAATGTCGATGGAGAAATGTGATATAATTGCTCGGTAACATTTTGTAGATTCCCAAGTGACTATGCTTGGTTGGAAGGAGACAATAAAGATAACTCAAACGATTCTCGGTACTACGGTCCAGTTCCTTATTCAATGATTCGGCGTAAATGCATTTGTCGACTATGGCCGGAATTCGACATGGACTTGGAAACACCTTCAAGATACTATTTGGAATCGGGTCCAACCGCGCATCAGAAGAAACGACATATTTTGAACATAAAGGAAAAACTTGAACACAAGCATAAGGAAAAGCAACCAGACACAATACGACCGGGTGAAGACTTTGAAGTTGAAGTAAACCAGACTTGCAGTAATGATTCCGACGAAGTACCAGTCCTGCTACTTAACTTAGCTTTACTTTAATTTTCTATACAGCGAAGGCGTGTAGCTTTGAATTTCTCATAAAAAAGCGGAAAACTTTTACTTTTGCCCAATTAAAAAATAAATCAGTGGAATTTCATCAGTCACTGCGGTCGCGGTGGCATGCATGATGGGTTGTTCTATCTTGTAGAATCTGGTCCAAGCCTTCCACTTTCTGAATTTTGGCATCTTCCTCTCTTTCTTATTTTTCATATTTGAAGTTTGAAGTGTAAGCACAATGTACTCAAGAAAGGACAATTTTGGTCAATGACTGGTGCAGAAGAACACAGCCAATTATTTTCCAAGGTGGCATGTACTAATATTTCCCGGATTCTTGATTTCCCGAGAATTTTAAGTGCTTCATAGATCCTTCCAAGCCGGAGCCAATTTTCTTCCACAATTTGGCATCTTGTGTCGATACATCTGTTGAAAATTGTAATTTGTATAAAATACGCGGTGTCACTGCCAGAAAAGGAATTTGCGATGGCTAAAGGAACCACAGGACAAAGTGAAATGACAGCGACAACCATTCTGCGTCACGCCACCAGAAAAAAAAACTTTACATTTCCAGAACCAGCACTGGACCAAAGGCGTAGTATCCACATTCGAGAAACTTAATTAACTGAGGAATCCCTTGAAATACCACAGGCTATTTATTTTTTTCACGTGCTCGCTTAAATTGATGTATGAATCGTGGTTTCATATGGGAAAGGAAATTGTAAAATTCTGTGATTGTGTCTTCATTCGCGCTGTGGAGTGGATCGACATGTACCTATATGTCCTTTACGTTTTACACTTTGCATGACAAAAAAGAGTCCGCACGAATAACGGCGCTAAACAATTTGTAGCAGGAAGATGAAGCCGTAAGTCTGCAATTGCGTAGAGGACGGGGGCGCAATGAGTTAAGATGAAGAAACTAAAATGGCATGAATTTGAATAGAATGTTATGAGATGAGAGTGTGTAAGTGCGCTTTAGATTTAGCATTCAAATGTAGTGCTTGATGCATAAATGGAGATAGAAGATGTGTGAAAGACGCTGTCTTCTCGTCCAATGTGTCTTTCCCCGGTTCTGTAGTGCTTTCGGCGGAAGAAGCTGTATGAATTCAGGAAGGCAGTAGTAATTTGGCATAAAACTTGATGGTGTGCATATATACCCTCCCCACACTCGAAGCCAAGCCGATGATATTCCATTCATTTCTTAGAGTGTGCGAGTAATAGTAAAAAGAATTTACTTATTTAATATATGAAAATACACATAATAATATGAGAATTTCGGTTGACTTTTTATGAAAAAAAAAGTTGATGAAGATGTATGCAGTGTAAGGTGCCGAATACTGATAAATGGGGACTATGACGTAAAACCTATTATTATAGGTAATCAAAACTAACTATAAGAAACATACTGGATAGCTAAACTATGGAACAGTCCGAATTTGTACCTACCTAGGTAGTAATGCGTATCTGTCTATCATCACCTTTTTAAACCAAAAATATTAAAGCATTTGGATTTTTGTTGTTTGTTTAATATGCGTGCTGCGTAACTTACTTTATATGGAATAATTCAGAAGCATACACGGAATTTAGTGAAACTTGTATGTAAATTATAAATTAATTATGCCTGTTTTGTATTAATCCAGTAGTAAGAAGAATGAAACTCATTGTGACGCTACGTTTCCACACTCAAGCAACGCAACAATAAACCCGACCCAGGTACTATTATCGCAGGAAATCTATTTAAATTACACTTTATTGCAAGCATTTTATTTAATATACCGGCGTTTAACTAAACAAACATAATTGTCTATGCTGGAACAAACTTCGATAATGTCTAGTCGACTAAAGCGACATAGCGGTGTTGCGTAAAAAGTAAAAGCCAATTTATTGCAGAGCAGTGTTGAATAAGATATTAAATATTTATTTATTAACGCACATTTTCCACTAGGTCTAGAAGAACAACGCGGAATTAGGTAGCTTTTTTAACTATACCCTTGTAGAGGAAAATTGGGGGTGAAATAAGAAACCGAGTTTGGGCATTCTTCGTTTCTGAAGGACATCCGTCCTTAGTATTTTAATACCCCTTTTTTTCTGTTTCCAAGTTTTTCGACCATCTCTCGCCGTCATTTTTATCAGCTACGCGGAGCACAAAAGAAAGCAAAAGCGCATCGTGTTCCTCTCCTCCTATCTCTCCCCGAAGATGTTAGAGCATTGTATAACAGCAAGCAGCGCGGCGAAGGAAGCATGATCGCCATCACTGCTCACTCCTTCCCTTCCACTCCTTGTACGGAATAGTTGGGGGAAGCAATCGGATCCTCTCTTCCACACACTCCTCGCGCTAACATCTTCGTTAAACCAGTTTTCAGTTTCATTTCAGACTACAATCAGTTGCAGGAACAACGCACGAACTGCAAGTAACGAAGGAACACTCAAGTTTCTCCTCTCAAGAAAAAAAAAGTCGACAAGGAAGAGTCTCGCTGGAGCCAAGTCATGCTAAAAAATAAAGGTCTGTAATAATACACACGCAGAAGAACAGTTTTAACGTATTTTTACCAAGAGCACACCAACACCATCCCAAAAAATTCAAATTCCCTTATAAACATTCTATATCTCCGAGAAAGAGCTGCAAACCGGGCATTTCTCGATCTCACCACTAAGGCAAAAAAAAGCATCTATGAAAGAAATGGTGTAATCGTTGCGTAAGCATACTTAGTTAAAAAAAAGTGGAGTGAAGTCGGGGAATTTTTTTTTCTCTAAGTGGCTCTTTTACTTTTATATACGTATAAACCGGAGTACACGAAGAGCATGGTTTTCAGTAGTAGATTTTTCGGTGACAACGACGGTAACCAGCAAAACTAGGGAAAAGATTTTTTTTAGCTTGGCAATCGGCGTGTGTGTATTTGTGTTTGCTTCTGTTACATCAGAGCATGGCAATGGTGGTGGCGCGGTGAGTGCGATGATGGTGGCAGTAGCGTAGTGGCATGGCATTATGACGATACGGGATTTTGCAACTCAGCATGAACACAAAAATAGAAAAAAGGAGATCGTGGTTGTAAGAAAAATGAAATCTCTGTACGTTTCCCTTTGCACTCGCACTCTTCTCGCCCTGGTGTAGATTTATTCGGAGAGGGAAATGTACCATCTTGTATTGGGTTACAGAGGCGAGCGTAAATAAATATTCTCTCAAATCACACTTCTCATCGTCTTCATTATCTGCCTGGTAATCGCGTATCCTGCTATGCGCTCCTTAAAGATATAGGGACAGTTGCAGAAAAAAAAATTCCATACTGTTTCGCCATATCCCTTGGACACTATCATTACTATTGTTAATAGCAGTGCTATTAATTTATTGTGACTAAAACTGCACATTATTATAGGCAGAATTTTTTTATTGCTCTCATTTCGAATGAAGGATTAAATCAGGGAATTAGTGACTCCCTCTAAAAAAAGCTGTGCACCATTAGACCAGGAGAGAAAAGTGTGTTTTCTGTGGATAAAAGTGAATTTAAAAAAAAGTAATAAATCCTGATTGCATTTTTATGCAAACTCAGCATAACATTCACTTTCAAGCGAGAAGAAACAAGCAGCGGATGCATGTATGTATGGTGTGAAAATTGAAAGAATTTTTTTTTCTCCAACGTTGCGTTGTCACAAAAAAAAGTAAAAAAGAGTCTGGAAATAAGGATACCCTTTTTACTGTGGAATAGAGGAAGAGAGCGAGCCTGGTAAAATTTTGTTAAATGAAACGGAAGGGCCAAGGGAAAGGAGAGTTGATGTGCATCTGAATCTGAAGAAAAAAGGACCGTCGTGTGGTACGTGGTTTGAACATGTGATTGTGCCCTCCCGCTCCTGTCCTGGAAGAGACAAGAGAAGAGGGCTGAAAAAGTAAAATAAAAAGGTTTTAGTGTGAAAGTTGTGGTTGTTCTGCTCGGTATTCATTATTTTTTCTTTCCCAACTCATTAAAATACATGAGGAGGGCTTTCTCCCTTTTAAAAATTTGAAAATTGTTACTTGGAATAATTAACCCGTTCCACTTTATCTGCCTGTCTAGTCAGATACGCTGAGGGTTTTAGAAAGGGGATGGGACTTTGCCGAGCCTCTTTTTACTGCGTCATATAAAACGTAAAACCCCGTCTATAAAAAAAAATTCCTCGGAGACTTCACAAAGTCGAAGAAAAAGAGACATCACAAGAGATAATATAAAGAGGACAAAAAAGCCCGAAATCCCTGAGGACTTAATATTTAGGACTATTCCACACACAATTTCCTCGCTCTCTCCTAATAACGTCTTTTTTTCCCAAGGAGCTAAAAACTCACTCTAACAAACTTCCCGTCACCATTACCACATCATCATTTTCCCACAATTATCCTTTTGCACCCATTTATCCAAGTAAATTACACGGGTAATCTTCATCATCTTAAGCGAAACTTTTTGCACTAAAACTATTAACTTTTGTAGCGGGAGTAGTTCCTACAGTACTAATAACAGTGTGCCGCACCGACACCAGACTCTTGCAGTAAGACCATACTAAAAAAAGACTTGTCTTAAATAGTTTCACATTTTCACACATAAAACCATTCTCGTATGGCAATATCTGTGTCATTTAGCGTGTAGCTCTTGTATCCACTAAAAACTATGAAATAGAAAAACCGTCACAGGTATTCTGTATTTTATCGCGTAGCCGTTTACATTATCATCACATAATTTTGCGCCATCAACCGGAAGAAGGTCGGAAAGGCGCTGGGGTCGAAAAAAAATAGTGTATTAATCGTGCCAGTCAAATGAACCAATAAAAAGAATAAAAGTGGGGAAAAGGTATACACACCTACTTTTTTTGCCTTTGCAATATGTACTGTGGAATGTAACTTGGCTGGTGATGGTTTTTGTGTGGTGATCCTCATTTCATTCTGCGTTTTCCCTGCTTGACTTTGAGTGTGAGCTAGAAAATGGGAGCGTGTCTTGGCTGTCCACGTAACAAACTGTGCTAGTAAAATGTATCCTGTGGGAAAGAGAAAATAATAATAAGAGGAAGAGTGGAAGAGAATTTTCCCCCAGCTTTGGTAACTGATAAAGTGATCTGCCGTCTTTTCAGTTTTCTCTGGATGAAAATTCCCCATAGCCAACTCTTTAAGACTTTATCCCACGGCGCATTTCACCGCTTTAACTTAGTCCTTGAAGAAAAACCACGGAGGACGACCGCAAGAAATTGTTTCCAATCTTTTCTCCGCCACCGAGCAAGGTAGTGAATTTGAGGCTGGAGTGCGTGTAACTTGGAAGGATACAGATTGTTCTCACTTTTCCCTCTGAAAAAGTAATCTTTTTCCTTAATCTGGAGGAAGCCAGAAGGAAGAAATAGTCATAGTCATCGCAAGACAAAAAAAAGGTAGGAGAAGCCAACTCCACAAAAAAAACTCCAGCTTTCTCCAGGCGTACTTATTCTAGAGTCGCCCCAAGAACTAGATAATAGGGAAAAAAGTGTGGAGCAAGTATAGTCTCCAGTACTGGAACTTGAGAGGAGTGAACGCAGAAAAAAACATGGTGGGACTGGGGATGTGATTCCAAATCTTTTATCAATCTCATCTCCTCGTATTCGATTCAATTAAAAGAGTACCGGAAAGAACTTTTTGGCTGGGGGACACACACAAAACATATATAAAAGTGGGGAGAGCTCGTCAACCATCTCAGATGATTTTTATGAGGACGGAGAGTCCAAAACGGAAATTCTATAAATAACTGTTTATCACTTCTGCTGCTGCAGCTTTTTTTTCTTATTATTTTTAAGCGCATGAGACATTCACGCAGATTTTAGCGTTCTTCTCACGACCGAAAACCTGCTGCTTTTTTTGTGGGGGAAGTTGTGTGTTTCTGGAAGCCGTAATGTGGGAAATCAATAGATTAACGTTATCAATGAACCCTGCAATTTCTGGTCATTTGTGTGACACTAACGGAATAAGCCCAAAGATGCAGACTCATCGGGACAGAGGTAGTCAACAGTCTTCTTCCGTTCATCATAAACTTCAGTATGATCACAACCGGCGAGGATTCCACTCCGGATCCGCATCGGTATCCCGCTTTTCCCGTCTTCTCCCCTTGACATTGGTGATCCTGGCTACTTTTAATTTACAAGCTGTGGGAGCCCTGCCAGAAATCATCAGACTGGGTATGTGAAAAACTAATTTTTCCCGTTACCAGTAATTCTTTGCTTGCTCTCAGTCTTTCGTTTCGCAATTAATAAGCAGTTGCACTATCTTCAGTAATGGCTGCATATATAGTACCTACTCGCACCATTCGCCATTCAAACACCCAAAAAAAGGAAGGCACTTGCCTATGTCCACGGATCAGGAAAAATAATGAACTTTGTTCCATTCCAGAATCCAATAAAATAGCGAGACAATTTGCTGCATCAGGCAAGAAAAAGAAATCCTATATTATGCACATTAATGGATAATAGCCTCCTAAAAATATTG
>JAHZND010005181.1:0-10625 GCA_027744115.1 Acrocyrtus sp. NNG-2020 | reverse complement strand
AAAGCGCGCACAGACGGACAGACAGACAGACGGACATAAGTGATCTTATATGCTTGCTTCCGCAGCAAATAACGGACAGCCTCAAAACCCACATGAACTCTACTAAAATTTCCCACTAATATGTTATAGGCAACACTAACATACAATAAGCAACTAGTGTCGGTTTTACCAATCACCACCACTGAAAAGGAAACTGCACTTGGGATGACAGGAAAGGGAACTCAAAAGCAGTAGCACAGTAGTGGTTGGCTTGTTTTTACTTTCGCCGAGCTTATTGTTGCTTATTGAAAAAGAGAATTTTTCCGAGCTATGGATATTTAGGAATTCTTTCCCTCCACAACACACAACCTACTGCAGAGCTCGAACTTCGACCAAAAGCACTCTATGTGGTAGAGATAGTTTGCAAAAATCGGAGCTTTTTGTAGTGACTACGGGTAAAATCTGCTGCCAGGACGGGAAAGTTTCCCATTCCGCCAACTCTCTTCGGAGTGAGCAGTCGTTCGTTTTTTGTATGCTTTCTGAGAAAGGAAGAGGCAACAGAGTATCGCTTGATTTATTGTATACGTACGTGGTGTATTACACAGAGTACGAAATCATAGCTGCCGAAAGTATACATAATATATAGGTAAAAAACTGCTTGTACTTGTCTTTTAAAAGGAAAATTTTTTGTAGATCAGCAAAATAGCGCTTATAAAGGTAGAGGAAAGTATGTTATACGCTGAATTGAATATTTCCCAGTTCCATTACCTACTTTGTTCAGTGTTCCCGTGAACAGGACTTAAAGTAAAAGCAAACATTACCTGCAGACAATCTGAAGTGCACAAGCGGAATGGATATTTCCTAATGTCTACTGTTAGCGGAAGTATATTTTATTATAAAATGGAGAATTTTCATACAACACATTCCTATACACACGGATATCTTGTCTGCTCATGGATCTGAAGAAAATGTAAGATTGTAAGGTAAGGAAGAGTAATTTTGTAAACATTAGCATAATTAGGTATCTACTATTTACAATTAAGCAATATGTAATGCATTCGGCAATCTAACTTAAAAGAAATGGATTTGTATTTTACTACTAAAAGAGCATTTTAAATTTTCAAATTAGATTCAACTAGAACGAGTAGTGAGTTTGAGTATGCTTTAGCCTTTTATTTAGGTAATTCAATGTAATCTCTTTATCGGAGGTTCAACATGTAAATCAACCGTGCTACTTAACCGTTAGTAGGTATTTATCGTTAAAGTTAGTGAAAGGAACTCGAATGACTGTATAAATAAATGTCTAAGCAAAAAAATAGTTTTAAAAGTTGAAACTGATTTCAACAGCTTCCAATTTCCGGAGAAAGCAAGTCAGTTAAGAAATTGCAAACTTCATCTCATACTGTAGCACCTTTTGCGATTCATGTAAGGCATGCTTGTATACGAATTGCAAATACAAACGAGGCGGACTTACTGATATTAATAATAAAACGGCGAGCATTGAGCAATAATGTTATTTTTATGTACTTTTAAGTGTATAGGTTTTAAGGTGGTCATGTACTAATGTACATAAAATTCCCTGATCGTCAATTGCTACAAAATAAATTTCCTTTAAAAAGTACCTACATGCATGCTTGGATTTATATCTTAATCGGTATTCTGAAATCAGAAAACTCAAAAGATTAGCCTAAATGGATATTAAGCAGCTAAAAGTTATCGTTCCTTTCAGAGTTTATTGTATACGTACACTCCTGGAGAAAACGTTTACAGTTTTTTGTATATTTCCAACAAACCTTACTCCACTCCATTTCAGTACGTATAATCTTCTATTTTCTGCCCTTGTTGGAGTACCCTATTATGCTGATGTTTGAAATTGCCGTTTTAAAGCAGTTATATAGAACAAGTATACCTCCTGTTTATTTTACGGCAGAAAATGCATCACATTTAGTGGATTAGATTCATATGTTATTCGTAGTCTCTGTCCAATCCTATTACTTCTCTTTGTATTGCATAAGTATGGTAGTTTACGTTTTTGTCCCATATTCCCCCTCTTGTAGTAAGTTAGCACGGAGAACGGAGAAGTAATACCAGCATTTTAAAGTGTCCAATGATCGAGGACTATATTATAGTCCGGGCTTTTGTTCAACTTTTCATTGTATTAAACATTCAGCACAACAATCTTTCTAATTTTATAGTGTGTCTACAACTGACTACTAGCTATGGTTTTGGATTTGTACTCAAAACTTTTACTGAAAAAATAATCGACCACTCTGGCAGGCGATTATCGTCCAACATGCAACAGAATTTCAGGGTTGACATTTAAGACCAAAATGCTTAGATATGTACATGCTTTGACGAATAGTTGTAAAAGTTTTATAAAAGTGATAAACAACTAGTTTTGTGGAGACATTTGTTTTAAGATATTCTGCTTTCCTCTGCTGTCGTGCAAAACGCAGTGCATTTTCCTTCTAGTCAACTTTTAGTGAATTTGTTGACTTATTCAAGTACGTTGCTCACTATTCTGGATGAAAGTTTCTTGGGATTTAGTAGCTGAAGCTTACAAATCTTAACTTTTAGGACAGACGAAGTCATACATTTTTAGAAGCTCATGCCAAAATATCAAAGTAAATATGCAATGTTGAAGCATCGCAAAAATTCCTGCTGTTGAAGCTATTCCCTATTCACTTTTGAGCGAGTTTCAGTAAATGATGACTGAATTTAGTGTCACATTGAACTGGAAATTAAGTGCAAAAACTACATGTATGGATAATTAATGAAAGTCATTCAAGTGAATTGTGACTCCAGCAGTGCAACCAATATTTCTATCTGTACTTTTGTGAGAACTTTTAATGAGAACATGAGCATGACGGTAAAGCATACATTTTACTTATGCTTTTGAGTGCTTGAAATAAGTTCCTGGTAATTTTAGAGAGTTGCCTCATCTCCTTTTGTACTGTTGTTACCTGCTTGACATTTGCATTTTACGATGACTTGAGGTTAGGTTGAGCTTTGGAACTGACTGCCTTGTCATTCCATACATGATGGATGAATGCAATAATTGATCAAGGTCAAATGTTTATTTTCGTCAGTACGTTTAGTTTTGCTATTAAAAGCATTTTTGGTATTAAAAGCAAGGTACAGGTAATTTCAGCTGAAGACTATTGAACTGTTTCCAGTTATTATTTTTTACCAAGTCATAAACTTGGTTAGAATCTTTTCTTTAAATGGTTTTCATTTGTTGTCCATATAGACATTGCCAGAGTTTGTCAAAATACATACCTAAATCAAATAAGAGAATTTAACGACTCAAAGGAACAGGTCTGTGTACAGTATTTTATGCAAGATAAAAAGCACTGCCTATATAGCTTACAATATATTATTATTTTTCCGAGTACTTTTATTTTAGAATTTGGCCCAATCGATAACTGCGCCTATTTCTGCAAGTTCAATCTATTATACCCATCATACCATGCCATATAGACACATATACACTCACACTACACTGCACACTCTCACCAATCCCAATTTTGATTGAGTGATTATGTCATGAATCCAGAGGGGGCGATTTGAAGAAACTGTCTTGTTCGAAATATAAACTTTGTAGGAATTGCCGCAAATGAAAAAGGTGTTGACATTACAAACCACTTTCCCTCAATTTTATACCTTAAGAATATTGTATATAACTCCGTGCTGTTGCTTATGGTCAATTTTAGCCCCCAAACCATGAGGGTAGCAGAGTTTATTGCTTCCGCATCAAAGAGCAATGATGATCTTTCTTGATTCATGACCAATATGTGGCAAATCCTTGTCATGAACATATATGAAGTGAAAGCAAAATTGAGCTGATGTTGATAGATACAGGCATCCTACTTCTAGGTCTTTTACCTATGTACTTTATGTGTCGTTGCACCGAACCTGTTCCTCAGATGGACATCAGTGCAGTGGTGACTGAGTACCTAATAAAAATTCTAGGAAATGTCACTACACAACCAACTACAATGTAACATGTTACAATATAGTTCAAAAGCTTTTCCAATACAGTGACATATGGGCTAAAACGAAATTCGAGTGCAACCGTTCGGCTGTAATTAATAATAAAAGCTTGCTCAGTGAGACTCGGGCCACTATTATAGAGAGATGTAAACTACCTAGATATCCTTCAATCACAAAAAAGTCAAGCTTTGTGTAATCAATCATTGGATTTTTAGAATGAAGTGCATCAAGAAAAAGCTGATTTGAAAGTTAATTAAAAAACTTACTCAGCAGAAGAATTATTAACAGAAATTCATAATTAGCAGTAGTTCTTGCAATTTGAAAAACTGAGAAGAAAACTTACTAACAATGTAGTCTTAATTCTCGCATGCCACATGCCATTTATGAATGCTGCGCAGAACTTTCACAAATCTGCATCTGAATACTTTTATCCGTAGCTAAAACAAAATTGATGAAGCTTACTGACATGATGTGACAACAAGTTTAAAGTTGGTCCTAAATTTAGCTTGCTTAAAAGTTTTCAACTTTGCGTTAGATACTCAACATCAAAAAGTTTTCCATCACAATTTGTTTGCAGAAGTTTGCATCTTGTTAGTATATGCACGTGTGTATGTACACACCCTATGTTGAAATAGAGCAAGAGGAAATTAACGCTTTCTTCTTACTCGAATTTCTTTTCGAATTTCTTTGCGAAAACTGTTGTGCATACACATACTGTCTCATGCAATTAAATTGCTTCTTAAAGCCAATGCTTGATGCGTTCGTGGAAAGCATACTGAATATTGTAAAGTAGGTATGCAAAAATTGCGTGGCTTTTCACTAAATCGATGGGTTTAATTGGTGAAATAGTTACGGTCAACTTTATTAATATCACCGCTAACATAAATTATTATTTTTATTTTATCCAATATTAGCAGTGCTATTTCAATAACATAAGGATGGTCATGGTTAGCTCACAAAGGCGTAAAGTGGTGTTAAATTTAAAACTTTGCCTAGTCGATATTTTTTATTTTTAGTGAACTGTTTTAATCGAGACAGGCTTCACTGAGCCACTTTTATAGTTTTCAAATAACGCATTTTAAATTCGCAATATGTGCCTACATAAAATCAATAAATATTACGTGAATTATTTATAAATCATGACATATTTGTGTATATACACATAAATATCTAAGCATTCTGTGAAAGGTTTTTCGCGAAATGGAACAATTTTAACAATAGCAAAAATGGGCAGGCGAAGGCAGGTACACTCCTATACCACTAATATCTTTACTACCACTACCGCCTTGTTTCATTGTCAAAAAGAAGTAGTAAATTAATTCGCAATCCTTTCCTCGTGCATAGCATGAGCCATAGCATTTAATTATGTTTTCAGTTGACACACGTGGCATACACTATTGTATATCCCAGTTTAAAATAAAATGCTTACCGTAAAAGGAGAAGTAGTCTTATGGCCAAAGTATAGCTTAATAATAATTAGAGCATGTGATCCACGGAAGAGATAGTTTGGTTTGTTATCTCTTCCTTGCATCAGGCTTGCCTACTGGATATGCACAATATATGTTGCAAATGCCAAAGGTGTGATATGAAATTGGAGTTCATTTTGTTTATAATATGAAATTCTTAATTTATGGCAACTTTACTAGGCTAGCGGAGCCCTGTAAGATTTTGACCTAATCTTACAGCACATAAAGCAAAGAAATATGGTTCATGTTGATTTATGTAGTTTAAGAATGCTATAGAACTGACTCCAAGAATGTGAAATTGAGCCCATGAAAGAATGCATCCTTATAAGGTTTATATCCTTTGGATGAAATAAAGGAATATGGCATCTAAAACTATGCACGAGGAACTACCTTAGTTCCTTTTACTACTTTTACCTTATAGGCTAATAGAAGTATGTTCGTTGCTAATAAAAATGCTTCATCTAAATTTAATTTGTTCATTGGAAAGTATAAATGAGCTGTACTAGTTGGACGGGTTTGGAAGGTTTAGGATTGAAACGTCAAATGCAAAATCAAAATGAAACCGCTGATGTTGGTATACAAATAATACCCGAGTACGATAGTTTATAGAAGTTAATGTTCGTGGAGTAGAAGGAGCCAACTTCAAAGTGTAGAATGAAGTGATATGACGTACATTGAGATGGAAGTAGCATCCCAGGAACTTTGATACCGGGAACGTGGTTTGAGTTTGCTTTTTGCATTTTTCATGAGTTTTCCAATTGTTTGTTTATCTTTATGTCAACACTGCGCACTGCGCACAACTAGGTACGTACTTTTAAGTCAGCTCTCGACCGTATCATATTCCTACCGTATTTGTAAAATCATTTATACCTAAGGTATATGTATTCGACAGCTGCTTCAGGTGTTTAAGAGAGAGTGGGAGGATCATGAACTTTCTATGTCACAGACGAAATTCCAAATTGTTAGCCGTTGGCCGAAGTTATTACCTCTGCTGGAGAAATGAAAATGGTGACTAGAGAAGAAACCTAGCTCGAGCTCTCCAGCATAGAAGCCTCTTTAGCCTCTTAAAGTACCATATCGTAGATTTTGCTGGATTCTCTTTTTGCTTAGTTAGTTTAATTCATTCGACTTTCATTATCTTACAATAGTATCACCTCATCGTTTAGGAGTTCAATGTCGACCCTAAAACTAATCCTAAATACATTCTGGAACTTTGAATTAGAATTTTAAAAAAACCAACAATTTTTATCTTCTCGCCTTCTCCCCTATAAGTATAGTACACATGGAGTTTCGGAGATGCCTAGATTTATTTGCCTATTTTACTCTTAGCTTACTTTCTCCATTCTCGTTCATTTCCTTGAATAGTATTTCTGTGAGATATCGGTTTTTTTTGCATAGTATAATATGTGTTTTCACGATAGTTGTGGTAAAGGCGACGTAGGAACATAATGGACACTGATTCATCACTAAAATCTCGTTCATTTCCTTGAATAGTATTTCTGTGAGATATCGGTTTTTTTTGCATAGTATAATATGTGTTTTTTATTTACCAATTGCTCTACAAAAAGAGAATCATGATGGCTATGAATATAAGATGACAAAATGGAAGACACTAAAATTATCTGCATAGGTAATATAATTTATCTGTCGGATGAATCCTAAAAATTACCGTACTCTCTGAACTCGACTTCAAAAGCAGAGAAAATCATTACCTTTTTTCCTTTGGGTTTCTATTATTTGGCTTTGTGTAGTGTCCTCTGTCCTTCTGCCACAAGGGTATAAGTAGTCCTTTGATTATATAGCAGCTCCCTCCTTTCTCTCTTGAAAGATCTTATGAAATCGTAAGTAACAGGCATCCTATCTGAAAAATACTACTTTTGTGACTAGTGACCGTGGTCATAGTTAGCAGTGTGGTATCCACATAGTTCACATAGTTCTTTCTAACCTCCTACTTTCCACTAAAACGGAAAACTCCTCAAGGTTATAGGGGGCGTATAATCAAAATTTTATGTGGAAGTAAGTAAAAGAGTAGTACTATTCATTCTATTCACGTTTTACCGAAGCCGTAGATCTTTAATAATACTGTGGATTGAATGTGACATGCGGGAAGAATAAAGCGAGGTGGTAAAGGCTAACTTTTTTCTGCTCTGGGGTACTGTTCTTCCTTTAAAAAGCTAAAAGGAAACGACTAGAAAAGGGGATTGTAAGAAAAAAGGGGCATTTTCTTTAAAAATTAAGATCTTTAGACAGTCGCGAACCTAAGTTAACATTATTTTAGTGTAGGTATTAAAATGGTATTATAAACATTTTAGTGTACGTGACGTTACGGATACAATGCACGGTCAATGTACTCAAATACCTTCATGAATTTATTGTTAACGGATAAATCTATGAATCAAAGAGGTACAATGTTATAAGTATATTACCTATGCAGTTAGTAGAGTACCATTGAACTGCCTACTGAATAGAAACAAGAATAGTTTAGAAGTCAGATGATAAGTGCTAACTTTGAACTGTCCATGAAATAAAGTTTCAGCTCAATCATACCCGCTTTAGCAAAAAAGGAAATACAGGAATTTTAAAAGTAGACAAAAGTAAATGTATGTGGAGTGCAAGGGAAACTGGAAGTGAAGTATCATTGAGATTAAGGGTAAAGAAAGGTAGTAAAACGATAGACTAGGAAAAGATGCTAGGACTAAAAATGATGATCATATTTTATGAGTCTTTTGGTTTGCGTTATACTCAAGCATGCTTAACTTTACGCACCTAAATATTATTCAGTCATAGCCTTCAGGTTGAAGTGCTATGAATAATTTATTTGAATTCATGGCTCAAGCCTTATTAAAATGCATAGGATACAGAAAAACATACAAAGAGGCTACTTTTACCCATCATGAACTTGTCATTGCAGGTTGACTTTATTTACCTATTACAAAATGAGTACTTTGATCCCTTTAAATTACCTACTAATGTTCATATCACAGAAAGACTAATGGACTGCACCCTTTCCATTGGCTCTAACAAGCTAAAATAATAAAAAATTCTGAAAATTCCAATTTAAGTTTTCCAAACAAGGTAATAAAACTGTAGGACGAGGTAAAGATGCAAATCAAATGAAGATAACTTGATTCACGGAAGGAGTATATTTTTATTGTGAAAAGGTTATAAGTAGAAATTTAGCAATATTTTCTACTTATTATTGGAAGTTAACTTGAATTCAGTGACAAAAGATGCATCAATTTTAATTTTAAAAGTCAAATTTAAACCATTCGAACCCTGAATATGTATGGTATAGTTCACTGTTTTGGAAAGGAAGTAACAAAAACAGGAAAGTGGTATGGCAAGTTGGCAAGTAGTGATAAAAACTTGTTCCGCTATAAGCGTATCCCAAAGAAAATGCACGTATATATATACAAAATGTATACAATCATATAGCATTCCGGCCCACACACAGTCACCTTTAAATCTTAAGAATATGATTACGCTATAACACGACCAAAGAAAATGTTAGACATGGACCATGAAAGGAAGATTTTTATTTTAGATTTCGTTTCTCTGAATGTAACTGCATTGAGTTTAGAGACATAACTGACAAATTCATTACCGTAATTGTAATCGCTTCAGGTAGAACTGAAAGAGTTAGTGAAAAACAGGAGAAAGCAATATTGAAATTGCCGTTGCAGTTCCATCCAAAAACCTTACTTGCAAAATATATATAATTTTGTGAATCCTGTTCTGCTCCTTATTCGGTAGCCGTGCATAAAAATAATGCAGTGTTAATAATGTTTTTCAAACATTTTCGTGGCCTCGAGGTTGGGATTATTTATATGTATGTACTTACAAAATTGATGACCTTTTAGTTTTTGTCAGTCTCTTTAAGATAACTCACACAAGACATAAGTAAGGACGACACGTTGGCAAATGAACTAAGTTGATGGGTTTACATTTGTTTTTCAGGTTGCGTTGCAGTAAATGCGTTCTCACCAGCGCAAAGCCTAATCCCCTAAAAGCCGATCAGTTTTCCGAGATCCTTGAAAGAAAAATGTCAAAAGGACGTCAACGCTACAATCTTCATGACATACTTTGCTCTCGTTTTTTTACCAGGAAAAGTAATTGTTAAATCATGGGGTTTCCTCATTTGCTGCTCCATAAAATAATTATCACCTTCCTTGCCACCCAGGCCATTCTTTGCTTGGCATCATTAACTGACAAGCTGGAAGGCGCTGAAAGGTTCTCCAATTTGCCAAATCCAAAAGAAAAGAATCCTGCCTCTATTATGAGAATTCTGCAATCTGATGACCGTGAGGAGAATGAAGATGACGTTCTTGCAAATGCCGATGAGGAAAATGAAGAGGAAAGCAACTTGAGATCACAAACAATTTCTTCTGGACCAACAGAGTACTATAATAGGGGACCCAAAAATAGTGAAATGATGAGCTTTCATAAAGCTATTATACTCGCAAGAGAGGAAGCCAGGTGTCTGGGCGAGTTTGTAAGCCAGCATTTAATTGTTCTTGAAAAAACAGCTCAGTAAGTTTCAGTGCTATGATTTGATACATGTATAAAACTTTTGGGAAAAAACTTTCAGGGCAGCCAAACCAACAACAGGACTGGTATGGTGGTGGGTTCAAGTGAGATGGCTTTTGCTCAACGGCTAATTATCCCTTTCGGCTGCTTTCACCCACTAACAGAAACAAAATGCGAACAGGTGCGGGAGAAAAACCGCTCTCATTTTATCATAAACTTACAGCTTTGTATTGTAACTTTGTTTTGCACAGTTTTTGTTAGCTGCTACAATTAGCAAGCTTGTCGTTTACGTTCAAATTCAATATTTAGGTATTTTTGTACTTGTTGACTTTCAGTGCAAAAAAGTATTACATGCACACCGGATTTCATCCTTAGAGGAGTGTCAACATTCATGCGTAAGTCAATTTCAAACTAATTAATTTATAATGAGTAAGTCAATAGAGTCACTACTTCTACTGCCTAAGTTCATTTAGACATTCTGCACTAAACTTGAAACTGTATAAATGCGAATAATATTGTCACAACTTTAAGTGTTTTTTACATTTAGAAAACTTTTACATTACATTGAAATTCGTATTCTCGGTCATTAGAAAGGACAGCATGCAATTTTTCTACATTGGGAATTGGGAGAGTCATTTACAAGCACGTTTTTCATTTCCA
>JAHZND010005180.1:0-12682 GCA_027744115.1 Acrocyrtus sp. NNG-2020 | reverse complement strand
ATAAATGAAGTAGGTAGAGTCTTTATATTTAGTAAGGAAAGTAAGTCTAGGTATTTATTACTATAAAAGATGGTAAAGCGGACTATCCCGGAGAGGGATACTTCTCGAAGTAGTTCTACCAAAAGACTGTCTTAATATCTACAAAAGCACATCTATTTCTAGCTGAAGTTCACGGAGAAGTAGAAGCCGATGAACTTCAGTAAAGAAGGAGAAGAACGTAGGTATACAAGATTAACAAATGAGAATATCTGATAAAGGGACATTCATATGTCCTGACTTATGCTAAAGCAAAAGCTATACAGTAATAATGTACAACACCGTGACACTCGTTAGAGAGTTCCTCCTTAGATTTGCCTCTCTTATTAGTTTCCGAAAGCCCTTGTTTTATTGACTTCGAAGAAGACTTATTACATCCTTCCGAAACGGTAAAGTGAAAAGTCACTACACTTACTATTAAAATGAGTTTCCACAAAAATGATATTGATCGTATTCTCATACAATGTTCCAGTTCCATTTTTAAATAAAGCTTTTAGCTAAAACGACTGAATTGTAGGAAGAAACACTATTTTTATACTAACCAAGAACCAGGGTTAGAGGAAGTATGTAAAGTATGTAGCAGTTTAGTTCTGACATTAAAAGTTATGCTTATAGTGCAACATTTTGTATTTAATTAAGTATTTTTTATTGAGGTAAAACATGCACATAGTGCACCACCACAAAAAAGCAGATTCATGTAATTTTGAGCTATATAAAAGATCGTATTTTCGCTTAGTACCAATACGTAGAAGTTACTGGTATGCTATACCATTCTGTATGAACACAAGCCAAACAACAATTCTTTTCCACTGATTTAAATCAAGTTAAATCAAGATCGCAATATAATTTGCGCTATCACTGTTTAATAACTCAAATTAAGAGTATGTAAATTCATTTCACAAAGGTTTTACGCTACTCTGGCTGTCGACGATATTGGTTTTTCAATTGCTGAGAGGATTTTGGAAGATAGAGTGGTCATCATTTCATCGTGTGTCATGTTCCTGCTTCCCAATTCCGTTGGCATGTTAGTAAAATTTCCGAGGAACTGTCGCCCTACTGCAAATACAGTTGCTGGAGCTCGAGTCGCTGTTGCTACTGCTGGCGTCACGCGTAATCTTGAAAGCAATGTCTGAAAATAAAATTGTTTTAATCGATTTATGCCTAAGGTTCGACAACCTTATGATTACCAGCTCTAATTACTTGCAAAAATCATTCAATACCTGAATAAAGTCAATTAGGATGACTGAAAATGTCAAAAATGCTAAAGATAGTAGAGCCCCTTCCAGCGATGGAAAGCCAATTCCTTTGTCTCGTCCTTGCTTTTCCACTCTTGTGGCTGTTCAATGGGGGTCAAAAGATTGAAATGTACAATTAAATTAAATTAAATTAAATGCAACAATACACGTCAAAGCAGGAAAACAGTAAAAGGTTAACAAACTATAAGCTTACAGTAAAAGCTTATAAGAGTACTCTTCAGAGTATCCAACCGTTTTATAGCTACATCGGTGTTCCATTTTTCTGACAGAAAATTCTGGATAAAAAATCGAATTAAACTAAATAATACACGTGGGAATGACACAGTTGGTGACAAGAATTGTCGGAGGGCAGCAACTCCCAAATTTAAGTAAGCACTGTTATCCAGAACTGCGTCATTTAAAACACTTTTGGAGGAAGTTGATGGAATTTTAGCAGCAAATGACGTGTCCTGATTTAATGCTACGAATACTAACAATACAAGAACTACAACTGGGTTTCGATTACTAAAGTTTCTACTATTTGTCCACGCTTGTCCCCAAATCTGTCCAGCAGTCATGATGGTATTCTCATTCTCTGTTACGATTAATTTTGGGGTAACATGAGAAATCCATAAAAAGTTTTATAATTTTGAGACGATCAGTTCATGGGATGCACTAAATGAAAAGCTGTAGCAAAGCTCACTAAAAATACTAAGAGTGATAAACGCAGTAACAAATTCTAGATAGAAAAACAATGATGTATGCCAAGTTACGTTTAAAATTATTAGAACAGTCTAATTATTTTACAAATTGCAAACCGTGTGGTCAGCTAAACTTGAAATTATGCGCCTAGTTAAAAAACGATTAAATTATAGCTTACAATTCAAACAGTCTTGCCCTACGTATGTATAGGTAGATAGGTTGTTTATGCTCCAAATAAGCTCACATATTGTAATAACAAAATGGATGAGTCACGACAATTTTGTAATGCTTCATGCACCGCGAGAACGAATTCGGGCAGTAAACGTAGGCCACGTAACCAACCCCCGCCCAACAGCAGGAAAATTAATTGAGATTAGAATGAGGATGAAAAATTTCAGTTATGACTATGACTTTGCACTTTTAGCCCTGTAATTGGTAGTAAAAGGTGAACTTTATGAGTGAAAGATTATGGAGCGTGATGCGTGAGTATGAGTAGTTATTAGACATAATTGTCGTGATCCTGTCTTTCCTGTGTCGCAGACATAGCTTAAGTTTGTTTTAGATCTAGATTTAAGTTCATGAACACTTAACAAAATGAATGAGTCACGACAATTTTGTAATGCTTCATGCACCGCGAGAACGAATTCGGGCAGTAAACGTAGGCCACGTAACCAACCCCCGCCCAACAGAGCAGGAAAATTAATTGAGATTAGAATGAGGATGAAAAATTGCAGTTATGACTATGACTTTGCACTTTTAGCCCTGTAATTGGTATTAAGGCGAACTTTATTAAAGATTATGGAGCGTGATGCGTGAGTATGAGTAGTTATTAGACATAATTGTCGTGATCCTGTCTTTCCTGTGTCGCAGACATAGCTTTAGTTTGTTTTAGATCTAGACTCAAATTCTAAGTTCATGAACACGAAACAACTAAAGCCCCGTTATATAAGGAACATGATGTGCATGTGTAATCAACAGTGCCTATAAATAAAATGCCATCATACACAAAATAAATATTTAGGAAAGCACGTAACATCACTAGAAACACTAGACAATTTTATTCTCATACGTTTTGTGTGCCATGCAGTAATATGGTAGCAGTATGGTTTAAATAAAAATGCCAACAATTTCATAAATAAGTTTAACCAAAGTTAGTTACATAAAACCTTAACTAAAAACCTAACCTAATGTGATCTGGCAGACTCAGAGTTGCTACTATTTCTGTCCACTACTGGCACCGGTTGAGCCACTTTCCTCATTTTCTCCACCACATTCAATGAACTTCTTGCCAATTACCCCCTGAATATATTTTCTAGCGTTTTCTAATGCCTGGCCCAGTCTTTCATGGCAATCATAAATTCGGATCCTTTTCAAATTAACTTGGAGCTTTCCATCTTGTCCTCTTGGAGCTGCAACTACTCCCTTCCCTAATTCAGTTGTAACGCATTTCATCCATGCTTCTGCGGAAATTTGAACCCCTCCCCCAGAAAAATTCTTTGGTACGGCACATCGTCCCTGAATGAAGTCGTCTGAAGATCGGATTAGCAATAAAATTGGCTTATTAGACTGCTCCGCCACTTTCGTCAATTTCTTTAAAGATGAAAATTCATGATCACTGCTAAAGAGCTTCAATAAGAAGCCTGCTTCCTTTTGGTTAGTGCAGTCAGAAGCTATCTCATGCATCATACGAGAGATCTCAAGCTGTTCTTGTGACTTCCATAAAATTTTTTCAGCACTATGCAAAATCGCGTCCGCCTCTTGATGAACCTCGAAGGGTAGTAGTAAGTCTGTTCTTTGGAGACACTCCTTCGTTCTATCAACCAAAATCTTCATTACCTGTTTTGTTTTCTCGGAGTTCTCAGTGTCAACTTCTTGGCGACATTCTTTGCACAGTTCTTGAATTTCTTCTAAACAATGTAGAATTTCCTGACCATATCTTAAGCTGATTTCGGCGGACAGTCCTGTCGCCATTACTAGCTCGTGCACGCCAGCTCTCCTACCAGGATTAGATTTTTTAAGAAGTACAACAGGAACTCCTTGCTCGTTTAGTTCCTTCTGCATGTTGTGTACATCCTGGAGGGTGAGATCGCCTTGACTTTCAAGTATTGTTAGTGTCATCTTACAGATTTTGTTATGAGCTGCTTCATCTTTGATACGAATAACCCCGAAGCGTTCATTTAACCACCATTTTACATAGCTGATGGCCTTAGCACTCATTTCCCTTCCAAATCTGACATCGTTATCAATCTCATATCTAGTAACGACTGCTTTCCTCCCTAAACCAATTTCAGGAACGTTTTTAACCAAATGAAGAATCCAACCCGAAGGTAATCTGCGAACTTGCTCGACTTTAAGTTTGCATCCATTTTCCAGAACAAGAATGCCTTGATCAGACTCAAATTCTTCAGAGCCTGGGACAAATGGTGTTTTATTTAGAATTAGCCAATGGGACTCATTGTCTCCTGTCGAGATCTCTTCTACAGGGTCCCCATTTGCGTCGAAAATCCATTCCACAAAAACTCCTGGGTTGGGTTCTCGAGCTAGGTTTATTGTTGGATTGCATATTCCGCCACTGTCTTCCGGATTGTATAGCGCCATAAGTGACTCCAATTTTCTAATGAAAATTCGCTCTTCACTAGCCATCAATTCTGCCGTGAATTCATCCCTAAACTGTTTCTTCACTTTCTTCATTTCCTGTTCCATCTCTGCTTTCTCAAATTGTAGTCCTAAAGTAGAACAAAGGTCTTCAGTGGCATCCGCTGTAATTCCGCAAGAGTCGTACCACTTATAGGCAGTGAAGCCATCAACACGCCCTTTCTCTTTGACTGTTCTGATCTCTTCTTTAGTCAGTCTGGCCAGTGAAGGAAAGTTCATCAGTAATAGTTGAGGAATCTCTGACGCGTCTTTGGTAGATGACTTAGAACTGACAGCAAGAGATGAATATCGCTCAATTTCAGACCCCAGAATTTTGGAAATATCTGATTTCATATTAATGACTTCTGGAAACATTTTCCCAAGACAGTCTCCTACTGGAGTGACTCCCGCTTCCATCAAAAATTTCTGTCGATCAGAGGTTGAAAGAGAAGCTGTTTGGAAGTGCTGGTCTGACACTGCCAAACTGCGTTGAATTAATTTTCGAATTTTATGACTAAAATTATACAAAAGAAAAGAATACCTCGTTTAAATAAATCTTCTTTATAAAACTTCCATGTAAGTGATACTTAATTTGTTGGCTGCTAACTTACGTTGTTTGAGGCAAGATTCCGTCAGATAATGCAATCGTCACAGCTCGCATATGATCTGCAAAAATACGATAGCACCTATCCCTTTCTGCATTTTGAGAAAAATCCCCTTTATATTCCAGATCCTTTGGACAACTCATAAACCTTCTTAAAAGTAGGCTGAAATAAGTCGGTGTCATAATTTGATATTTTTCCATTGAGAACGGCACAAAGTCTTTCGAGGCCGGCGCCTGTATCCACAACATGAGATAGTGGGAGACGCTCAAGTTCACCTCCATGGGTTTTGTCCCAAATCATTTTTGTTTCTTTGTCCATTGGAACAGAATTGCTACCAGCATAATACGTTACGAATAAACGGTCAGGGTCAAGATTGTAATCCTTGGTAAGAAGATCCCAAGCCATTCCGCATGCCTCTTTCTAAAACATAAATTGGTAAAAGTTTAGTTTGAGTTAATTTTTAATTTCATAGAATGCATTAAGAAATTATGAAGACATAAAAGTACACCTTGAAGTAATTTGAAAAGGACCAATTCCCCAACATCTCAAAGAATGTGTGATGATAAGTGTCCGCTCCAACAAGATGCAGATCATTAATCCTTAGACATTTTTGACTGTTGGTGGCCCTTGGCATGTTGTGGTCGCCCATACCCAAGAATAACATCTTTAAACTAATCAATGATACAGGGTACAGTTAACCTTAAATTCGTCATCCCGTCTTAATCCAACGATGTATATTACTTCCATTACCAAATCATTTATAATTATTTTAAAATCAAACCTGATTCATGCCAGCATTTACGAATGCCAAAGATGGGTCATCTTTGGGTACGATGGAGCTAGAAGGAATGAAGTTGTGGGGAAAGCTTGCATTTCGCACAAAGTACTGAATAAATGTGTCACGGACTTTTGCTGATGTCCACCTCATCTCTGAAAACTTCTATAACTAACAAACAAGTAACTAGTAAACTCTATAGCTGTGAATTACTTTTAAAAAATTATGTTTTTGTGCCAATTTGAAATTTCTTAGGCAGAGGCTTCTGCCTTCTTAATTAACTGTTATTAAGAACTTTAACTGATTATGTAAACCGGCAAATTATTTTCATGTGTATTTATAAAGGAAGTCAGTTGACAGTTTTCCAGCTCCAGCTAAGTTGAATGAGGAATGACTAAAAATTAGATTAGATGAAAACAGAGGGAAGAGCACGTGCATTTCCATTTTCGGCATCATCCTATCCTATCCTGCATTGCATTGAGTACTGCATTCATTACCAAAATACAAAGTGCTACATACTCTCAAACAGCTGTCATATCCAGCCTTCATCATATCTGTAATCTGTATCTGTCATTTGTATTTTTCGGTAATACTGGACTAACTGGACAAGTAATAACTTTTCGATTCTTCCTTCCAGTTAAGTTCCAGTTCCAGTACCAAGTACCGGAGTCCGGAGAAGGAAGAGTAGCTTTTTTCTATATGTATGAAGAGTTGTCTTCGAAAGTGAAAAAAATCACTGAATATTGTATTTATGGAACAACTCATAAAGATAGTGCAAAATAAGAACAGTTGTAATTGCAAATTGTAAGTCATTCAGTCAGTGTGAATTTTGTTCCTCATTAAAATTAGGAGAACTGTTAAAAAATAAGTAACATTTGTCATGGTCATTATTACACACTTCGGAAGCTAAACATAGTAATAATAGTAGCCCAGTTTCATAAGTGTACATAAAAAACATACAAATCCTTTAATTTGCCAAATATTAAAAAGAAAGTGAATGCTATGGATTGTGTGCGGTGAAGATTATCTGCAATTTCACAAATATTTTTGAAAGACCAAATTTACATGACTGTTTAGTCGAAGGATATAATGCTTGTGTCAGAATCAACAATGAACTTTTCTTCAGGGACACAATTACAAGTGATAAGTACAGAGGGGTTCTCTTGGAGTACAGCATTTGACTCAAGTGCCACTGTGGAGTCCGTAAAACGACTTGCGATGCAGTACTTTTATCCTAATGAGAATTCTGCAAGTTCTGAACAGTTTAGGGGTATAATTTTTAAACAGTCTATCCGATTTAAGTAAATTGAATTTACATTTGCATAAATAAGGAAATTTTAACTCATGTTTTCTTACTCTTTACTTTCATTCCTCAGTAATTTACCCAGCGGAATGCAGAACACTGATGGATCATCACACTCTATACGATGAGCACATTAAGGAAAATGAAATCTTGTTGTTTGTTCGAAGACGAAACGCTGCCAATGCTGCAACAGCTTCAACTCGGTTGAAAAATGATGTTAATAACCGGACTCAAGCTTTAGTTCCTATGCCCTTGGATTCTGACGTGAAACCGCCAACGGCTGCCGACATTTTAGCTGCTACAAAGGACCTCCCAGTATCTGCCAAGTCACAGCCACCAGCGACTTTAAATGCACACCCCACTGGAGCTAATCGTAATTATCACTATCCGTTTGGTCTTAATGAGGACAGTGACTCCAGCAACCAGGATTTCCAATTAGAACTCCGGAAAATTGTCGTTTCGCTAATATCAGTAATGGCTGTTTTACTGAAGGGGAATCCAGACGCTGAGCTGATTTGCCGAGAAATGCAAGGGAGGATTAAGCGCAGACTTAGCAATAGTGGCACAAAACCAATCGAAGGAACCAAATTTTCGTATCCCCCAGCTCCGGAAGTAGAATGCACGCCAATGGGGATTGTTGTTGGGTTAACGGAAGCAAAGAAGCGTGAATTCCGCCCGAACTCAAAAGCTTTAGAAGGTCTGAAGGGCATGGGCTTTAAAGAGGAACAGATTGTTGAAGCTTTGAGAGCAAATAAGAATAGTAAGGATGCCGCATGTGAGTGGATTGTTTCTGGAAAAAGCAAGTTCCCTATTGAAGTGGATGACATCACTGGCCTTGATCGCAACGGTCATTTATTTATAGCATTGGTTACATCACCAATAGTGCGACTAGGGCTGAACAATCCGAAAACTCTACTTGCCTTCTTAAATATCCTGGAAAGTCCAGCTAGCGCAAACACTTGGCTTGCTGATACTGACACAGCTCCTGTCCTCAGTTCTCCTTGCCTTCTTAAATATCCTGGAAAGTCCAGCTAGCGCAAACACTTGGCTTGCTGATACTGACACAGCTCCTGTCCTCAGTACAATTTTTAAAATATATCACGCGGAAAAGAATGCAGCTCCTTCTGATGCTTAGGAAATCATATCGAAATCATTTATTCAGTCTGCCATGGCATAATTTATTAAAGACTAATTATTTATTATTTTGGTCACCCCAAATTAAAATACTACTCTTAATATAAGTACCTCATGTTTCTGAAGATATTAAGATATTTTCTCTAAATCGAAGCAAATTGGAAAAATAAAAATCTTGTAGTAACTAATAAAATATTTATAATTGCTTTTAATTGCTAGTCTAATACATATATTCTCGTTCTCAAACAAAATAAAACGCTTATCACTAGTTTCCTTTTATCTATATTTTTCATGAACATCGTTCATCGTTCTGGCCTTTTCTACTTCAATAAACTTCAGCAGTTATAAATTGGCCAAAAAGCCCATCTCAACAAAGCACATGCAACAAGGATTCAGGATAGGGGTCCCCTATTTCTTCCAATTGCAATTCCAACTGCAACTTCCAGCTAGCTGAGCTAGCTCATTCATGTTCTACTACATATTGCAGCCTACTACATTGCATATATGTAGGTAATCCTCTCATTTGATCTCATTTTCCCTCGGAACTACACACTCAAAGCACCTCGACCTCCTCAAAAATATTACCAGCTTTGTATACTTCCTTCCTAAGTTTCTATTGTATTGTAATGTAAAAGCATTATTTACAAGTGTTTCAATTTCAATGCTCAAAAGGACACGGTCCGTCTTGCCTGACTCCGCATAGGCTAACATAACGGCCCATCTCTTTGGCCAAGTCAGTTGTCAGTGTAATTCTCGATTGTTGTCCTTTTTCACTTTTGTTTTACCGGGCAGGGTTTCATTGTTTTGGTTTTGAAATTGTTATTATAATCGTATTAATCAACAGACAACAAAATGGTATCGTTCTTAGTGGACTTGTGTGATTTCTCTCCGAATGGTTTATATCTGGCATGTGTCATTCAAACAGATAAACGAATTTTGGTGAGACATTGTGATAGGAAAAAAGCTACTTACGGTTGTGAAAATTCAATCACTGTGAATTCTCGACTTTCTAAGGAATTTGGCAGTGAGATAAAACTGCCTGTAGAGCATAAATTCAACCTGGAAAAAAATGGAAGCCCTATCACTGATATAAGTTGGTCCCCTGACTCACTCTTCATTGGGGCAAGCTGTAAAAAGTATTCAGTGCTCAGCGTTTATTCCCTTGTTGATAGGAACTGGAAGTGCAAAGTGTCCTTTGGAACATTGGAGGAGAAAGGGGGAATAGGCCTGGAGCGATTTTGGTGGGGAAGGGATGCTCGACACTTACTTTGCCTTTCTGAAGACTTTGTAATTTTTTTAAACAAAACAAATTACTGTTAATGTACACATAATTTAACTAACTAACCTAACTTAAACATTTTACAGGTGTATTTGACTGTTTGGTCGATAAAGAAGAAATCGTTTCAGTACATTAAGGACATCGCCAAAATTTCCGATTGCGGCCATTCCTCTTCCCCGGACGGTTCTCTTCTAGCTATTGCGCACGTTGACCAAACATACAAGTTTTACATCGGCATTTACTCCAGCAAAACCTGGGAAAAAACGGGTAGCTTTTATGTGGCTTCCAGAGATCTCGCAGGGATATCGTGGTGTCCAATCGGTTTTAGTAATGAAAGTGGGCGCAAAGGCAAAGGCACCGACAGTGGAATCAATTTTATAGTTTGCTGGGATTCTGCTCTCTTTTCAAATGTATACATTTATCATGCCCTCAGCGGTAACTTGATAAAACACTACTCGCCATATGGAATGTCAACTGGGTTTGACTCTGTCAACTGGACATCATATGGTCATCTCATATGCACTGCGTATAATAAAAATGAAGTTCACGTTTTGAATGGCTTAACATTTGGATCTCTCATTCATGACATACTCGCTCCTAGCTATTCAGACAGGTCATGCAAATCTGACGAAGACAAGAATGGTGTAAAAATATTTTGTGAAAATGTTGGCGGAACTGGTAGCAAATGTATGCGAAACATTACATACCAATTTTTTCCTGAAAGCAATGTATACCCATGAATTCTGTTATCTCTTATAGACCGTGTAGTTTCAAAGTGGCCGACGATGGACATGGAGCTTTCCACAAGAAGTAGTTTTCCAAATGAAAATAACCATAAGACAAATCTCATAAAGGTGCACTCTGCTGGAAATTACTTTGCCTGCCGGACGCAACTGTATCCTCGTGTCAGTTGGGTCTATGATCTCTCAACTTCTAGTTTGGCTGCCATTTTAGTCCATGAAAATTCCGTCTTAGGTAATACGCCAGCTCACGTAATCGCGAAATTACAACTAAAAATGAAATGAAATTGAACTTTGACTAACTCGGTTTGTATTTTACTGCTGCCAGATTTCGATTGGCACCCAGTTCTCCCAAACCTGTCAATTATATGCTCGGTAACAAGTCACGAAAAACGTCTTGGACAAATCTACTTTTGGACAGGAGGTAGTGAATCTTCAGCTTACATCCGTACCGTCCCACACCCATTACAAAAGCTATCAAAGCACTGCTCCATACGATGGAGTCCCCGAGGCGATCTTCTTTTGATTCGTGATGAAAATGCAAGCCGAATTTATCTTAACTGACCAGTTATAATTTTTATGACTTTATGATGTGACTTTACACACATTTAGAGATGGGTACATGAAACCGTGAAATAAATGGCAAAATAAAGAACTTTGAGACAAATTAAATTTTTAGTATATCTTTATTATTGTGTCAATTAAAGTTTCAACGTAGTGGGTCTTTACCGCACACAAGTGCTCACGGACGGTACCCTCCCTGAAGGCTTCCTCAACTCGGGGTTTATTAACGTCCGTGGACCCCTTCCCGAGTTTCCGCCAACAGATCATAGGACACGATGATTTTTCACCAAGATAATTGATAATTTGTATTTTGTAGTGATGATGAGTTGATGGATGATGCGGATGACATCCTCTCCCTTTTACGTTATGACACCAAGTCCCGTTTCTTAAATTACATATTGCTGGGGTCAAATACTCAAGTTGATGCATGCTTCCTCCAATTTCAAATTTTACCCATGGGATGTTAATTTTTAGCTTGAATGATGTTGCTCTTTAGTGATGAATTGACAAGTGAGACCAAAACGAAAACCAATTTATAGGTACTGCATTTTGAGACCATATCAAATGAACCGAAATCCCTCTCATTTTGTAGATTATTCCGTTCTTTCTGCTACTAAAGCTGGTACCCATTTTTATGACTCTCCCTTCATGCTAGACAGGAAACTGGAAACCTTTTTTCATTTTAAGATTATTTTCTTTCTGCTACTAGTGTAAAGCTGGTACCCATTTTTATGACTCTCCCTTCATGCTAGACAGGAAACTGGAAACCTTTTTTCATTTTAAGATTATTTCCATACATTTCTTGTTACTCTTACGCGATACCGGAAAGACGACCGAATTTATCTCTAACTCCACCACCGACTTCCATTAGTTTGCGCCTGGCTCCTTTAAGTTTGCAAATCCTCTTACAACTGAATTCTCTGCTTTTCCCCTAGAGTACTCCTACATAACGCCATTCAACGCTGGAGTGTCCTAATCCTGATACGCCTTCCTCTTGAATCTTCCTACTAAAATACTCAAATTTGCTTTTTCCTCCCTGGGCTACATTTTCTTATCCTCCTCACCACCGGGGTCAACTCTGGGCTTCTCAGGGACTTCGGGATTCTCGTGGGCTGGACCGAAAACCGGGGACGACAGTGATAGGGAAAATTAATACGACTTGGCAGCTACGCTTGTGGAAAAATTTGAATGTTTCGGTCGGACAAAAAATGCTTTTGAAAAGGTGTGAAAGGTTTAAAAGGATTCTTTTCTTTCGTGTGCAACCATTTTCTCTCTTCTTTGGACGTGGAGAAACCTCCAATTAATACTTCTCTCATCTTAATCAGACACGATTTTTTTGGTTGATGCACGAACCGAGTCACGGTTTGCATATTCTGAAAAAAACTTATCGGAAAGCTGCCCCTCGCTACCTCTCTGTGTGGCGATGTGATGGAGGACGACATTCAACTCACTCCCTCACGGAGGATGAAAATGTGATGTTGATGATGAAGTGATGAGACACTGAGTCACAGTGTATACATAAATGCTCGCTTTCTCTTTTCTCTCTTTCTGACTTCTTTTTTTAGCTTATCTATATGGTGTATTATTGCAGGTGAGATGAGGATGAAGATGTAAGCTGACATGGATGCCCTCTCCAAATTGTGTTGACTTCTCTCTACAAAAAATTTACACACCT
>JAHZND010005179.1:0-18633 GCA_027744115.1 Acrocyrtus sp. NNG-2020 | reverse complement strand
ACCGTGTCTTAATGATTCAACTTATTTTCTAAATTTAGTTCAAACAAAAAATATATGCACGTATGCTTTAGCTATATAGTCTCCTAAGTTGTGGCAGACGCATTTACAATGAGATTTACAGCATTTACGCTATTGCATCTTTTATTTGCACGAGAAACACTGCCTCTTCCTATCTCTTTTAGTAAGGCAAACTCCTGTCACAAATTTTTCCTGCAAATGTCAATAACGCCTTTGTACTCGACTTTCCCTCCTGCTCACAACTGATGCCTTTCTTCCCCAGCCTTGATGTGGATACACTTTACATGACAAATTGGTTGTGAATTGTAATCTTTCAAGTGAAAATTTATTTTCCTCGGTGAGCCCAGCATCACATCTTTTTTTTCCAAAAAGTAGCTTGACGACTCTGGTAGAGGATGAAAATTGGATAATTTATTTTTTTTACTTTGGCATCACATCCCTCTCTCTCTCGTTAACTTTCATATTATACAGAACACAATGGTATTACGCAAGTTTTCGTTGTTAAAAAAATATATTATGCCCGGAAAATAAAATTCCTTTTTTTGAAAAGAGTCTCTCTAACTTACTATGCAAAGGGTGAGCTGCTATACACACATTTTAAGTACACTTGATAAACTTGGTAGAACCTAAAAGTGTACGTAATATATCCTCATTGTTGTGCTTACTTCTTATTAGTATAATCAAAGTTTACTTAGCGACAAGGACACGGCTTGAAGGGATAAATTTATGGCTTTCTTTAAAAAAAACTTTTTTTTCTGAAGACACAACAGACAAAAATAGCGGAAAGTATCATTTCTCCAAAAGGAACTGGATTTGGAAGAGTGACGAAATCAAATCCCGTCAAACGAGGATCTGACTTTGGTGTTTGATCATCAGAAGAAGTGATAAAATGTGTAAAAATACACACACACATTCAGAAATGTTTACGAACTTGCTAACCTTGCACATGCTCTTGTTATATGCAGTGCAATATTCAAGGGGAACTCTCTGAAAAAAAAATTCTCTGCGATGGGAGAGAGTGACGGACGAGTGCAAAACTTTTTTGATGGATTTATCTACAATAATGCTTGAATTCGGGAACTACTTGAGTCTGCAAGCTAAATAATGCTCATATAAATATATATCCGCTCTCTGTTCATGCATGGCTGGTTGTGCCCTGTGCCTTTGCAGCTTTTCCTCGTCACTGATTACTTTTTTTATGAGGATAGAAGTCGTATGCTCGTCAACAGAAAATTTCAAATGCTATTGTGTTATTATGTTATATTAAAAATGTTTTTGTTCATTCCGCTCTAATAAGTGAGGGTGATGATGGTGATGACGCTAGTCTCTGAAAATTTGTGTGAATCTCTCTTTAAGTAAATGTCATTGTGTGGTAATGAATGTTCTCTCTAAAAAAAGAATATTTCTAGACAGGAGAGAAAATGCTTCTTAATTTATGCAAGCTCCTCATCAAGTTCTTTGGAAACCGCAAAATGGGAAATGGGAAGGAGACAGAATGAAAATTTGTGCAAGTGCATCTACAACCTTTTCAACATAATTTCCTTCTCAGGGATGAACTCAACTTTGTCACTTTGTATTCCTACTGTTCTCTCTAGGACTCGGAGCGCTAACTAGATTTTCAGTCTGAATTAGAACCGATTGTTTTCCTTCTCTGGTGCCTGAATGCTCCATTACAAGCAGCTAGAGTTGAGAGGAGCCTACAGGCGTCTCACCATCGGTATGAGCCGGTGAGAAGGATTCGCAGTATTTCACACTGTACTACGTGTGCAGACTATATCAAGAGGGGTATTCCCTTATTGACTTGTATAATGATGAGCTCCGCCACTTCAACGGAATTATATCGACGATGGCACTTCACACCAGCTCAAAATCAGAGGACTACGGCAAGTGCCTACGGTCTTTTCAATAAAAACTCCGATTCAGGGAAGTATGTGGAAATGACGCCGGTTTGAGAAAAATACTTTGCAAGATGAAACTACTTTAAGTGGAAACAAAGTTGATCGGATAGGCGAAAAATGGGATCTTAATTTATTTATAAAATGTACTGGGAATGTTACTAGTGCAAGTGGAAATGGAGTGCAGTAGGTATAATATATATGAACATGACAAACTTGTACGATAACTATTTTAATGCAGTCAGCAACTTTTTTCATATTTCGTAAAGTATCCCTATTCTGCAAGATAGAGCAACCTAGACAAAAATTTCACTTAACTTTACGCCGTATAAAACTTTGAAAATTATTTCTATTGAATATGCACGTTCACACCATGCCAGTCTACTAAGTCTTAAAGTTTTATGCATCCTTCTCAGCCAGACTGACAATTGGGTATGTATTTATTTATATGGTGAGATAACTTAGAAAGTCCTCTCGGGAATTGGAATGGTATGTATGTGGGAGAGAGAGAGGAGCGCGCCATTCCCATGGATCAAATGGGAAACAAATCCACTTGGGAGAAGGCACAATTCCATGCATGGCACACGAACAGAAAGAAATCTGAATATGAAAGGTTTTATGAAAAAAAAAATTCTCTCTTATGCTCAACGATAACGTCCAAGGCTGGGAGCACTATTCCACGGAAATCCCTTTTCATCAGAAATCTAGTGCAGCACGCCAAGCTTTCCCGGTTACTGTCTTCCGCCCTCTATAAAAATGAAATAATACTGAGGAAGTCAGGGGAACGGACACTTGTCATCGTCAACATTTCCAAAGATAACAATAACAAAACTGGAGTTATTGCAAACGTGTCATAATTTAGTGCTCTGCTCATATTTCATACAAAAAGTGTAACTTTCATCTCTCTTATCTTCTTAATCCTACTACAGCCGATATGCAGTCAACTGGAAAAGGAACAAAGTTATTCTGGAGTTATTGCAAACGTGTCATAATTTAGTGCTCTGCTCATATTTCATACAAAAAGTGTAACTTTCATCTCTCTTATCTTCTTAATCCTACTACAGCCGATATGCAGTCAACTGGAAGAGGAACAAAGTTATTTTTCTATAAAGTCTTTCTATACGAAAAAGGAAAAGAGAAAATTATATTGGTTTGCTATCGATGTTATCTCTCCAGCAACGGTCGCGGTCTGAAATGCTGCGTAGTTTTTTTTTGCATCAGCTCAGGGCCACTATTTTTTTATTTTTGGAGCACCCATCACATGTATTGCGTATATAAGTATTAATGGCTCCCGCAAATATAGGTAAAAGTTGGAAGCGGAAAGGGAGCCACTGCGAAAAGGAGGTAATCAGTCCAGAGTACAGTCCGACATGGGAAATCACCGCAGAAAAGTGGCTCAGGAAGAATGCGAATGAGCTCCCAGGGAATAGTTAGCTGAAAGTACAGGAAGGAAAATGCCGATATATGTTTATTAGATAGTCAAAGACCAACTTTTGAGATAAAAAAGATGGTTTGGAGACAGTCCGCGATGCTCTTTAAGTAGAACAAGATCAAATGTAATTTTAGTCATAAACTGTAACCGCATTGTCTTCTCTCCCTTTTGCCAAATGATTTTCCCTACCTTCATATCTTTCTAGGTTGCCAAGTTGCCAATAAACTTTGCACAGGATGTGCTTTCTTCCTGTAGGGACCAATATAACTAAGGAAAAAGATGGGCTGTGTTGTTATTATTATTTCCCTTGCGTAGTTATTCTTATCAATAGAATCCATTCTTTGGGATGGAGGGATTTGTTCATATTCAGTTCAGAAATTGGAAGGACACGAGTTGAAAGTAGGATGCGGTCTGATTTTGAGTTACTATATCAATATTTATTACTGATGATATTCCTTAAATTGAATTTTAAGTTGAAATTTACTCCGTGCTGGGATACAGCGATAAGCCCAGAGCGATGACAGAGTCCCTCTTTTCTGCAGAAGGGGATACTTCAAATCATGAAAGGTAATATTTTTGCAGTATGAACTCAACCAATATGACAGTCACAATTCTTCAAGTTTGTACCGCCACAGGATATGGGTGGAAGTGGCAGTTTGTAACTTGCCAGGAGTCGGAATTGGATGACGGGAATTCCTGAAGGAAATTGTTTTCAATTTGTTATCCGTACATCACTACAAATATGTACATAAAGACGGTCGAGTTTTATAGTCTGAACATGTCGAATAAATAAGCCCGTCGACGAAACCGGATGCAGACAAGTGCAGTCAGTAAAAGCAATAATGACATGCATGCGTTCACATACGTAATGTAGATCAAGTGACATGCAAAGCCACTCTGTCATCGCAGTAAAGATCTCACCAGCGAACATTCTCTTAAAAAGGAATGTGCCTCGCATCTAGGAGTGAGTAGGTACGTCCCTTTCAGATGTGGACTACATGCTAAAATAGGGCTGAAGCAACTCCAGTAGGATCAGACATATGAGTTTTGCGAGTTCTTTAGGATATCAGATTTTAATTACAATTAAGCTGAATTCTTTTCGCTAATTACATTACAATATCCGATCTGGTGTTCTACATTAAATTTATCAAATTAGCTAATGAATATGCATTAACCTTTTTTCTCCGAAATTAAAAATTGATTAACTCCGGTTTTTCTGCAATTCTGCAGAAATTTGAATACGAGACAGACGCCTGGCAGACTCTTTCCTGTAAAAATCCCTTCAATATTCATATATGAAAATCCCGGAAAATTTCACTGGTGCAAATTAAGTGATTCCCAGTGGTGCAGAAAAGTTGAAAAATCTTAATGACATTTGTATTATGCAGTGGCGCGATTTCTCCGTCCATTCACATCAGCCATCTATCAAATTAGTGTCCCACTGAATAGCCCCGTAATCGTATTTGCTTTTACAGCCATGAAAATCTTTCTCTAATAATTGCATCGTGTTTTGGCAGAGATTTGGGCTACTTTCTCCACAAGAAAAACTGCAAGTCTTTTATTCATGGCGTGCATGAAAAAACTCTCAAGTAGTGTAATTAGACACCCTTCCATGTCAATTTAGTAAGTATAAGGTAATCGCACCGTATCGTGCCAAGCTATATACCTGGAACGAAAGCATTGACAGGAGTGTGCAATCATTCTGTCATATACTCTGATAAGGCTGCCATCCAGAATTGATTACATTTTGTAAAGCAAAAAAAATACACTTGAACAAAGCCAGTTGGATGTAGTGCGGATGTTGAAAAGGCTATTTTTGTAATCTGTGCTAGCGCTCAGACGACAGCGCATCACGTCACATTTTTAATAAGTAGTTTTTTTTAAATTATCCAGAGAATGTCTATTTCTAGAGCACTAGTAGTCCGTGCAAAATGAAATGCTACCTGAGCCGAAATTACATTTTCCTAGAATGATTTTAACGGGCAGGTTGGAATTCTGATTTTGAAATAAATGTAGGCGTGCAGTAACTATACTTTGCACCACTTGTAATGTCTGTTTGCTTGTTTACAGGTGCTCATTTTACAAGCGCTAATAATAGGCGTTCGTGAGTTTACCCGCTTCACAGGACTAATTGGTTACGGACACGCGACATAATAAATTCATTAACATTTGGTGAGTTCTTTGCTTTTGCACGCTAGTGCCGATCCACGTTTACAAATCAATTAGGGTGTTACAATGTTCAGTCTGGTCTCACCGGTTTTCCGGATTTCGGGAGGCAATAAACGTTTTGCTGACTAGACATGCCACACTGGCCTATTCCAGTAACAATAACTTATTAATAACCTGGTTGCTTGAAATTACAGCAAGATTGGATTTATGACAAGTTAAATTTGTTAACAATATCGGAGAAGATGACTATTAATAATGAGCTGCATTGTGTTATGGTAGGGTGACCAGTAGCATTGTAGCAACTGATACAACTAACCGTACAAATACAACATCCTTGAATCAACTTGTTTGCTTGTAGCCTTTCATGTCTTCCAATTCACCAAATATAACAGACGTGTTTGCTCAGCAGAAATTTATTCTTGTAGTAAACAAAAGTTATCTCTTATTAAAAGTTTATTTTCGCTTGTATATTCTTCCGATTTTATTTATAATATTAATCACCAACGATAGTATCTTTCGGCACATTTCAAAGTTATTGTTTGCCTCGACAACAATACCACTCATTCCAATATCTTGATACAGCACTCCCACCTATTACGGCCGTCTAGATAATAAATATACGCCTGAAGGCACAAGACCACCCGCGCCCTGTCTGTTTGCGAGCGAGCGGACTATCTCGGATTAAGTTACAGGTACAGTGTATCCTACGGGTGTTCGTAATGAAATTGGAATTCGATTTTCCTGAACTACTAAAAAATATTTTAGAGGTATGTTTCAATCAAAATTTTCAGCAATTTTTTAGGTGTGCCAAATTGTGAATTCACTCAATAAAATGATACTTTATTAGGTCCACTAAAGATATGAAAGCTTTTTTTTGTAGTGGAAGAATGACGAAGCCGTTTCTTTTCATTAACTAGCTGCGCCAATAAAAACTGATAATAAATATACGCCTGAAGGCACAAGACCACCCTCGCTCTGTCTGTTTGCGAGCGAGCGGACTATCTCGGATTAAGTTACAGGTACAGTGTATCCTACGGGTGTTCGTAATGAAATTGCAATCAGAATTTCCTGAAATACTAAAAAATATTCTAAAGAATAGTTTCAATCAATTTTTTAGCAATTTTTTAGGTGTGCCAAATTGTGAATTCACTCAATAAATGATACTTTATTAGGTCCACTAAAGATATGAAAGCTTTTTTTTGTAGTGGAAGAATGACGAAGCCGTTTCTTTTCATTAACTAGCTGCGCCAATAAAAACCATAGAAATCCAGCTGGTTCTGGAATCATTTGGACGAGTGAACTTGTGTAATTAACTTCGTGCTTTCTCCCACTACGCCTTTCTCTCAATAAACAATCGCAGGTAAACAAATTGTAGAATATACCACATGGCGCTAAGCGACACGGCTGTTTACAAACCGTTTTTTTTTCTTCGCAGCCTTTCCACCGCTTTTTATTGTCTTTTCTCAAATACATTTTTTTCTTGAAGTTGCTACTTCTTTGTTTTGCTTTTTCCTTCATTGCTAACTAGAAAAGGGGAATTTTTTAAATTAGGAAAACACAAGAGCTGAAGAAAATCGATAGTGGGTAGTGTTTTGCTGTGAGTACACGTTTACGCCATCGATTAGAAAAGGTACTGCGAGCAGTACGCAATGAGAGTTTGTTTTTGCTTAAAAGACGACCTACAACCCGTGCTAAATGTTAGTGATTTGAAGCCAATATAATTCTGTTCCTTGAGCTGTATGAATGTTGTTTGCTCACACGCTCTGCGCTTTTTTTTTCTTCGTCTGTTGAGATTGATTGTAATTCAGAGGAGAGTCTTTCTCCTCCAAAAGACGTAGCCCTTTTCTATTCACTGCTTCATTGACTGGAGGGAAAAGATACGTTGTGCACATCACTTGATTGCGAACTGCAGCAAAGTGAGCTTACTCTTTGTCATAGTGCGCTGTTTTCTGCAGGCAGTGATAGATTGCATCATTATTGGAAACCGTATATAATGCATCGGAGGAAATTACAATGTCAAGAAAAACAAGACATGTATGCAGTAATGTGTGTGCTCTACGTAAAAACTGGTGACAGTGGCTGTAGCCGTTTTTTAATTAATTTTCCATTTGTACCGCACCTCACTTTCAACTCAAGCTGGGAGACTTTGGCATTTGTCAAATGTAGCGGGACCAGACGGATACTTATTAGCCACCGGAAATCAATTTTAAGCATACATCCGCCGTGCATTACTCAATTAGTATGGCTGATGAAAGGCTCTTTTACGCTCTCATTTTTAGTATCCTTTTGATTATGAGGTTTTAAATCTACCACAGCCTGTGCTGCCTTATCGGAGCCAGATGGGCGCCCTTTGACTAGAATACTACCTAAATGGGGATTACCGGGATTCTGTGGAAGAAAGCGCACTATTGTAATTAGGTTGCACACAATCTGTCCGCGGTTTTATTGCTCTTGTCTGTTCTCCACCAACCGAGTTCTTCAAAGTGCCCAGTGCAGTGCACAAAGCAGGGGGATCTTGCTATTTCTCCTACCTCTCTCGAGAGAGAAATGAAGAATTGCAATTTTGGTGGATATATAGACGCTCATATCTGTAAGAGCGAAACACTCGTGTATGCTCTGTTCTTTTGAAGTTTTGCACGTTCGTATATGCAGCTCGTGTGCTTTCCCAATTTCTGGCAGGGAAAAGTTGAAAGGCAAGCGTCTCAAGCGGACGCTGTTATAGCGTACCTTCTAGATCTAGATCTCCTGTAGGGAACATCTTGCCACTTGCAAAATTCCCTGGACCCTTTCTATTCAGCACTAATTCTCGAAAGGCAGTGAGAGTGCGTATATTGCAAAACTTTCAGGTAATAGGCAATTAATTCTTTAGATGCAAGATATACTTTAATTGCGTGTTTTTAAGTGCGCTTGCTTGTGCCCTGAAAACTATGCATGCAGCTATTTTTGGATGAAGTTGGAGCGTGACTTATAATTACTTTCCGTGTTTCAAAATAGCTCAAACTTTCACTCATTTGCAAATTCCGTCAAATTAAATAGAAAACATTCAGCAACATTGATTTTTCAGCCGAATGAATATATTGATGCTAAAACGTCATTTCCTATGCATTCTCTTTTACAGGTTGCCATAATTAATAAAACTACCTACGCACATGCCTTCATGAAGAAATCGTAGGTAGGTGCTAAAGCAAATAGGAATATCCAATATTATTGAACAGTTCCGGGTTGGACTGATTGTTCGATTGTTTCCCTAAATTTGGAAAACAATCATTTTGTAGTTAAACTTATTCAAGTTTGCATATTATTATATTCAACTGTCAACAAATTGGCAGTACTTGTGTAAACAAAATTAGAGAAATGTGTAGTCGTTACACGAGCTTGTTTGCTTTCAGCGCGAGACAAAAGGACACTTGGGAATGAGCGTTTGCGAGTTATAAATAAAACAAAAACCGGCCAGCAAACAATAAAACAAACTTTCCATTTGAATGCACTCCCATATCGCATTGCATTATCCTTGGTAGAGTGCTACTTGATAGCGGTGATAGCAGCAGCAGATAGCGAAGATAACAGAAAAGAAAGCACGGACAATAAACGTATTTTAATATAGCAGCCCCGAAATGAGAACAAACTACTCGTTTGCCGTTGAGATCGCGCCCTACTCATAAATTCTCGGATTAACCGAAACCGAGAAAAGCGATACATATCCGTCCATGAGCAAAAGCGTCATCATTAGCGTCCAGCTCTGCAGCAAGGACGACTTTCTCCACGTATAAAAGGGGAAAATATGGTGGAAAGCATTGGTCACCGTTATTACAATAAACACTCCACAGTCCACACTTTCCTTATAATATCTCTGAAAGACCGGTGCACTACTCAGAAAGCCAGACTCAGAATTTCGAAGATATATTTTTTTTCTCCTGGAGTAATTAAAGCAAAATAAAATTCAAGATTATCTCCATCGCAGCAGAAAGTGCACGTTAGCGTCGTCTTCTCCCCCAAATGGATAGTGCATGTTGACGATAGCTTAGCTCATCCCCATCCTGTTTACTTTGCGACGGAGTAGGAAAACAAAACGCATTAGTAAGGCTAGGTAGAAGCGAGGCTAGCTATATTACTCCGAAAAAAAAAATGATTTGCTCTTGCTCTTTACCACCATTCTCATAATCATCTTGCCACACTTTGCGACCTGGAAATGCAAACATTCTGACCACGAAGAATTTCCGAAAAAAAAATAGTTATAGAGGAGCTATAGTGTCGGATAGCTACACTAAAGTGACTAGTAGTAAAGTGATAGGAGACAGGGATACTAAACACTTCATCATCATCTATTTTTTCTGCTAAAAGGAGAAAAAAAATCTTATATAAACAGTTAGGACTGTGCAGTCATACGTCTCCCCTTTTTCTCGTAGAATTTTTTGGGCGAAGGAAAGAAAATATTATGGAAGGAAGAAGGTAAGTAGGCCGGCCTGCTTCTTTTCCACTTTCATAACGAACCGAGAGCAGTGAATAGAGGAGAAGCGCAAATTCTTCTTCCATTCACTTCTCGTGGATGCTTCTCTGTCAATCACTGATACCGAAATCTGGCTAACTAGCCCGCCATACTTTCTTGGAAGGAAGTGCAGTAATGAAAACGGAGTGAAAAGTACATATCCAGTTACAGTCATGTCTCATGTCGTTCAACTCAATTAGTCGGATAGTTGTCGTCCTAGTAGAGAGCAAACATAATAAGTACGTCAAAGGACTCTCCGTAATAATATCACGATAAAAAGGAGAATTGTGCGAAATGGTAACATGAGAATAAGGATTTTACAGGCGCTCTTCACTCCTTTTAATTATTATTATCATCCAAAGGCAAAATTTTTTTTTTTTGAATTAAATTAAATTTTTGGTGCGGTAACCATGTCAGTATAAGCTGCTTACAAACTGAATTGAATTTGGAGCGGAAAAAGCGCGCTCAACTGTGAGACTGCTCAATTATGACTTGGCGAGAGATTTGAATGTGTGAAAAGATGTGTGACTTTTTGGCGGTGACCTCAACCCAAATACAATATTGACTGGTGATTTTTTTGCAATAAAGGAAAGTATACAATTAAGCGCAAACAGACTGGCACTGCTATTATGAGAAAAAAATGTCGTATTTATCAACATCCCCCCGTCATATTTTTATTGCGATGATAAAGAACAGGTGGAATTTGTACAAGTTCTTCCAGCTGCTCTCTTCCAGTGAAGTGATCCAGCTATAGCTATTGATCATCACGTTTTGTGCACTTTAGCTTTGATAAAAAGGGGAAAATGGAGGATGTTTTTCCTAAACATCTGAGCAAGCAGGCCAGCATGTAAAATTGTTAGGTGCATGGAATGAAAGCGTAAGCATGAAATGTTTGTGGGTAGTAGACTGAAAGTTTATTTATTTTCAAATGCTAAAACATTTTTTTTTCTCAAAGGATGAAATATATGGAACTTTTATTAAAAACGGGTTTTTCACGCTGCAAGGCAGGACGAACGCAATTATTTTGATAAAGAAAACAATTTTTATTTCTCAACACATTAAAATCGAGCCGTGTAAGAGTTCCTAAAAAAATTATACACTGAGCAGCTGTTACTTCCTTCGGCTACCTTGCCAAAATCAATTTTCTTCCTGACGGTCTCTTCTCTTAGAAGATGACCTTCGAAATATGGGGCCCGCTCTGTTTACCAAACGTGCGCTTAAATGAGTCGTGGTATGAGAAAAACAGTGCAAACTAGTACAAAAGGAAATTGGAAAACACACAAACCGTGCAGCCAAAAAAATGGACTGCTATCAAGGCTCAATGCGCTCTTTGCTGAGAAGCGTACTGAAAGTAATAAGAAATGCACGGGGTGTAAATAGAATGTGTATATATTATGCTCATTTTTCTCGCCACCCACAATCCATTACCCATGTAGGTAATGTGGTGGTGGCTCAAGCATGTAATTTTGAGGCTAAGTGTACTCCCCTGTTTCGTGCTTGTAGTAACATTTAGCAAGCATTTGTCAAATTGGGTCTTCTCCAGCACATGCTCATTAAGCGACCACACCAACTGATAAAGAATAGACTGATAGAGGCAGTCAGTCTACTCACAAAGTCACTTCTGGGAATTGGCATCCGGGCTAATTTCTTCTCCAAGAAACTTTGAAAGCTCATCCATGCCACAAAAAGTTAGTTGCAAAGTGGAAACAATCAAAAATCCAGCCATTGTTGGTTTTCAGAAGAAAAGTACAGAATCACAAGTCAAGGATGCCGACGCCACTACGCATTAAGCCCACCAAACATAAACTACGGCTATACTGCATCATTATTTAGCGAGAAAAAAAAAGTTTTTTCCATAGTCAACAGGAACACATTTATTTTAAGAAGGTCGAAAAGCATGCCAGCCTTGCTACTTTTTTTTATTTGTGATTGCATCTCAGCTAGATAAAAGTGGAGCTTTGAAAAGAAAGGGTAAAACACGATATAAATAATGAAGACAGCCAAGCCTACAAGATAAATTGCGGGGAAGCGCAACAGCGAAAAAAAATATATAAAAAACTTGAGAGGGTACCTCCTTACCTGAATACTCCAGTCCTAGCTCCTTCGCAAGGGTTTGATTTGTGGTTGCGTTTACGTTATTCGTCTCCAAATCTGAAAGTATCAAACGACCATTTCCTTTGCTTCATTGATTCCGTTAGCGACGACATCAGAAATTTGCAAGTCTGGTGCCCAGAGACCTCATCCATCCCGTCCTTACTGTACATCAGCTTTGCTTTTTTCCACTTGAATCTAAATAATAACAAAAATAAGAATGAATAATATTTTCCCATTAGTTCGCGATAGCAGTTTTCCTGATCTTCTTTTCCAACTAAAATCCCAAAAACTCTGAAATTGTATACAACTTTGGAATTTCTAAAAAAAATTCCATGGAAGGATGGAATATAACACTGCGATACACAATGATTTTTAAAACTAACTTTTTAAATTTTAGTAGCGTAGGGAAACAAGAAAAAAATAGAGGGACGTATTGAATATAAAATAAAATTGCTCACACGTCCATGAGAAAAGAGATTTTAGTTGAAAGAGAAATAAGCTTTTATCTATTAAACAAAAACTGCCAGTTGCGATTTTTTTTGCCAATCAGTTGTTTTTAGAAAACTTTGCACAAAAGCAATTCCAACGAAAGACGAAAATAAACAGACGCTTTGCTGTGCTAGTGACTGTAATGGCATATGCCACACACTTTCTTCGATTGTACAAACAAAAACTGCGACAATACGAAAAAAACCTACTTGAGTGGAAAAGGTAATTATGAGATATAAAATGTGTGCAACAAATGGGTTTACCTCTCAAAGTACTTCAGGATAAATTCCACGATTTCGTTGAAACCGAATCCCGTCCTTGTGACTAGGTAGTACTCGTGGTCGAGATCCTTCTTCGGTTCAGTGTAGTTCTGACGTTAGAGCGCCCGCTGTGAGTAAAGTTGCATTGAAGAATTTCAGCCATCGGGCTATCGGAGCTGGAAATTTAGGAAATAATTTACTTTATTAAATCGAACAAAGAGCATAGCTGGAGTGCATAGAGCCATAGTGTCATAGATTTAGTAATGCTGATTAGCAACCCTCACTTGTTGGGAGTTCGAATACACTTGAATACAAGAGCTAATTAAATTTACTATGTACATCGTGTGATCATGTCATTGCACTTTATGCACATAGCTTTGAAAAATAGGCTTGTGGCTGGCATTAGAGTGCTAAAAGGCTAGAAAAAAAATTATATCCGGGTGATCGCAACTCTCACCACCAGATTTTTTTTTCATAAAAGTAAAGAGGCATCTGAAGAGGGCATAGTGCGCACCCATCTTCAGCTCCGACCACCATCAGTCTTGCTTCTGTCTAGAAATGGGAAGAGATCATTTTCGCTTTAGTCTGTGCTCCCTACTTTGACAAGATAATGCCAATGAAGAGCTTTTCTCTTTGAAAGAGATGGTGACGCAGAGTCACGTTTGCACCAGTTCACCTGTCTCTTTCACAAAACTGCACCAGTTTTCCTGGAGGTATGATCTTCAGGCGGTTTTACAGATTTCTGCCTGCCCTCCTTTTTTATAGCAGTATGAATGAGGATGAAGTCTTTGTCAGCATCTTTTTCCTTTCGCATTCGTATAAATTACATTCATTCTAAGAACACAGATGCCTTTGGAATATAGTTCTTCCTTCTGGATAGTCTAATTCCTACATTTGCAGTGATAAAGCCCGTGATTGTCAGGTTGCTTTTGCACTTTCCATTCAATAGACGCTTCTAAACCACACCTCCGAGTAGAAGATATCCTAGAGTAGGATTGAATGCAGTGATTAGAAGTATCTTAATGAGATTTCTTTCTTTAAAAAAATGGAGTCTCGAAAAAATTGAAGCATTACTGTAATGCTACTGTTCCTTTGGACATTCATTCCGAGAGTGATTCCCGCCACCACTCAAAATGCAATAGCAACTTATCATTAGTAGTGAGTGTAAGTGTTTTCAGAAGTAAGTTAGGAATTTCAGGAATGTAATCAGCTTAAAAGCAACTTTATCCATCTGAAAGGATTTTTATAATCTTGAGAATACAGCTCACCTATGTGATTGCAATCGGCGGCTGAGAGGCTAAGTAACTCCCCATCTATCACCTCTCTCCACTTTTGTGAGATTAAAAGTGTTAGTTGGTCTCCATTTCACAATGGAGGAGACTCAGATATAAAAATGTAAGGATTTATGAATGAGATTCTGGATTTTATTCAATGTTTTATCAATATTTCATCAATTTATGAGAAACTTGGGGAGCACTGCACTGTCCACACACTGAGCGCACAGATAGGGGCACTCGTCGCCGTACTTATTGCAAAGTAGCAAATTACGCAAACTGCAAGTCAAGCATTTCGCGAATCTTTAGGAACTTTAGGAACAGGCTGTGAAAAAGGCAATTGTAGTCTGTGCACGGATGGATGGACAGAATAAATTGTGATATTGCCAGACAAGGAAAGATAATAGATTTTTTTGCTTGTAGATTACACCTTGAATAAAATCAGTGACGAAAGGAGAGGACGAAGGTATACAGAAAATTTTTAGGGAGTGTAACATACGGAAAAACTTCCCCCAGGGGTATCAGCTTTGTCCATTGTTTTCACGGTTGTAACTGGAAGTCAACTTATGAGCAGAGAGCTAACCAATTTACATAAAATTTATGATGCCTGTGCAGTGTTCTGATTACAGAGAACCGGGTAAGCATTTTATCATTTATGCAGAAGTTTTTGGTCGTGCTGCCAAAATTATTTCAGAAATGGAATTCATGACACTGCAGAAATGGGCAAAGTTGATGTCGTTACATGGTGCCTAATTTATATAATGAATTCTGAATGCACTAACATCATTTCATTTCTCAGCTGGATGGTTACAAGTTTTGGCTGTGTGAGATCGCTGAAAACGAAAACAAGAATTTGTTTCACGAGTTGTACCCTAAAAGTGCCACTCGCATGATGAATGACTTATTGCTTTCGAGTTTTTCCGAGAATTCTTTATCACGACGTTGTCGCTAAAGGTATTGGCGTAGTAATTAAGGAATAATTTTTTTTTGAGTAATACACTCCACCCAAGGACAACTACATGAGAAGTGGCTATTTCCAGTACAATTCTTAAGATTCTGCATTTTAATTACAAAATATAGTGCACCCCAGAGTGCTATAAAATGAAAAATGGGCTTTCTTCGGAAAATGTTTAGCCATCGCTTCGCTGGAGCCGCTGGGGATGAGCGGTATGCACACAATGTATCAGCAAGATAAAAAACATTGAAAATTTTGTACAGTTTGCATTTCAAGCATGGATAAGATACGAGATAATCATGTCTTAATTATAGAAATGATAATCACTTTGAGATTGTAGCAGTTGCGGCTAAAGTTTAATTGCTCTTCTCTCACCACACTTTTGCCCACTGCTGTACTGTATGCCAAATGTAAGTGTTCGCAAAACGCAAGCGAAAACTTTTTTATTGCCCAACTTGCGTATTTTGCTTTACACTTCCATACAATTTTTTTAATGCGGAATTAGCTGTAGTTGCCTTTTTGGCACCTCATTAATTTTATTCTCCAGTGTCAATAATCACATATACGGGATATACCGTAATCAAATAATGCATCTTGGGCAAGTAATTTATGATATATGGATTTAATTGAAATGCTGTATCCATAACAGAAAGAAAAGCAAACCGAGTCTTTTCTCCTAAAAAAATCTTTTTAAAAAGAAGCCTTCTGATGCTTCCCTTCTTAAAAATCTTCCTTTTACTAAATTTACTACGAGGCATATATTTTATCATAAGAAATCCCATCTTAAGTGTAAGTCAGAGTGCAGTTTCCGATGTCACTGTTTAGTTTTATAATTTTAGAAATGCAGCACCTATTCTAAAAGTTTTTAGCAAAATGGTAAACAAAAGTGCATTAGGTTTACCTTCGAAGTGCTGCACATTTTTATTAAATATTTATGATGTTTATTGCATCACGGTTTTTGCAGGGGGCACATCACTTATCAAGATAATTCCCACTTGTACCTCATTTTGTGCAGCCTCATTTCAAGCATTTTTAAAGAAAAAAAAATGAGCAGTCGCATCAATTTAAAGAGAAGCTGGTTGTGTGTGCCTACGTAACAAGTATCTTCTTTTACATTCCTGCATTTTCCAGAAACGCCTGCATAAGATTAGCGACACATCAAAAAAAAGATGTTCCACCTGTCTAGAAAGTTGTTTGCAAGCGCTTCTACCTTGTTCTATAAAACGACCCGAAAACGCAAGACACAAACCGCATCCTGTAGCGTTTTCATCGCAGTTTCCAGAACGCCGATATATGACGAAGTTATCAGCCTTCGGTGCTGCAAATTCTTTGTAACTCACCCCACTTTCCTCACAAATACTCCCAAAGGGCTTGCAATGTTGCAACTATGTATTCAACTGAGATCAGATTTCTTCTAGAAAGGCCAAGCCTCCAATGAGCGCACATACACAGATACTTCTGACAGCTTCTCATACTTTCATGCGGTTTCAAGCGCATGTTGGGCTTCTCGATCCTGAACTCAATAGATTTTAATCATACAGCTGCCAACTTGCCTGTTTCACTTCCTTCCCATTCAGCTTGTCCATAGCACACTGAGGCAACCGGAATTGCTCAACTTGCGCCAGAAAAGCCTGCTCCAATCAACTCATTAAAGAACATGGGAAGCAGAAAACTTCCAATTACTGGCATAATTATACCGTAAAATAAAACAGATCGCCGTTACCCGCATAATAAAAAAAATTTGGAAGGACGAGTTTTTCTAACATTTTTCCAAGCTGAAAGTGCACGTAGCCCAAAGTAAAAGTGTTTTCCAATACATTTTCCTTTTCTCTGCTTTAAATAAATCTCTAAAAATAATTTCCGCTGAAAGATTTCGCAACCTTTATTACCACCCCACAAAATTCTTGAAACTTCTGTAGAGTAGGCTGCCTAAACAGTTTCTACCATATTAATCATAGGACCTCCAATATTTTTTTGTTGCAGCTTTAGCCTTTTTTTTACGACGGGTAATACTTAATAAAAAGTAGCGCCTCTGCTTCCCCTCCTCTCCCTCCTGTTGCTCCTTTCCGCATCATGTTGCAATAAACGAGTGTCTGCGTGGCTTGGTGGTTTTAATTAACACTTTCCGTAGCATATAAAATGGCAAATATACCTCCTACTCCTCCCGAGAGACATATTGGATTCACGTTTTGCTACAGATAAGCGAAATGTAAACACATCCATATAAATTACATAATGTGAAACCGGTGACTGGCATTTAGCTGCAGCCCTCATCTCTGCTATTAAAGCTTGTTCGTACTAAAAAGGAGAAAATACATTTTTTTACTGTTTTGTAAACTGTCCTGCTCATCTGCATTCCCCTCAAGGTTTTCTCGAGTTCTTGTGGGAGCAGAAGAGTACACAAAAACTCAAAATTCGGATAGTCAGAGTCAAGCTGCTCTTCCGTTTAATGAATATGACACGACGCCATTACTTTTTTTATGTTTCTGTTTTGTTTACAACGGGCACACTAGCACAGCGCACATTAGTCGTGATGCACGGTGAATTATTTACATTTCGTGTATCATGTGACCACGAATGTTTAAAAAGATGGTGTTAATAAAGTGATAGAAACGGGCGGTTATAAATAAAGTGATGAAACTTTTTTTAGAAACAGGAAGACTCTCTGTGTGCGGAATCTCCACACTTGAGAACTTTAAGGATATACGATACTCCCTGCTCATCGCTGCTGCGGGATAATTTCGATAACAATGCTATCCAATTTTTTCTAAAATTTCGGTGCCAGCTCATGTAGCAAATTGAAAATGGCGTGATGTATACATTAAAGCTTTGCAAATTTTCCTCACATTATATTTACATTTATTGCTATGAGTCAGCCAAAGTTATATGAGTGGAGAGAGCAAATTTCATTAAGCTCACACATAAATATATTTTATCTGACTCTGATGAGGATAATAATATGAGTTAAGATGACCTTTTATGGGGTCACGTATTCACTTCTGTACAGGTTAAGTACATTTGGCCGGGGGTGGCCACGAGAAACGACAAAAGACAAAATACGGCGACTTTATGACAACATTATATTGAATCTAGCTAGTTCTGGAGAAACAAATAGCCTTTCGGATTATCACGGACGTAATGCATTAACCATATCCATATATCATTTTGAGCGTGTAGACAAAATTACCACTGTCACAAATCAAGTAACTCAGAAGAAAGGAAGGAAATGAGAGAGAGAAACAAAAGTTTTTCTCTGGTCAATTTCACAACTTTTGCTGGCTCACCTTCCTCACCTCTCTTTCCAGTCTTGTCCTATCTCTGCTGGAACTCCCCAAGTATTTTTTTTCTCCTAGGAATCGCAAATGCGTATTAAAAAAAGTTCCCACAGCACAATATGCAACTTACTCTACATGTACCAGGCACATTCTATGACAATGATGAAGATGAGCTTAGTATGAATTTTTTTTTGAGGATTTTGCTGGAATTCTAGAATGCCCCACTGCGCTTTTCATGTTTCCTGACCTGGATGTCTAGGCGGCTGTAAAATATTGCGGCGACATT